>JAWNMX010000841.1:0-15329 GCA_035043575.1 Drosophila seclusa | reverse complement strand
TACACTCACATTTGGCACAACGAAAATGTTTAGTTATTTGTATCCGAAGCGCTCGAAGGGCTCAATTGGTGATGTGGCTCTCGATTACTGCTGCCCCAATCTGGATGGGCCAATCCGGGCCATTGATCCGACTCAAATGCATGAGAAGGTCGAGGTGCCGGTGCTGGAGCTGCCGCAGTACATGGCCATCACGATAAAAATCATCTCGAAGCAGGACAAGAATATACCGCAAAAGGTGCTAGCCCATTTGCAGCAGCTGGAAGGCAAAGATGGTCTGCCCATAGTATTGCAGACGGTGACGATGACAACGACACCACCGATACCAGCAGCAGTGCTTGCTCCACTGGCCGCTGTAGCTGCTCCACAACTACACGGTGCAAATAATCTTGATCGCTTAGCCAAGCAGCTGGGGACTGACGCAATCCTCACAAAGAAAAAGCATCCACGAAATGTTGCTACTCCTGCTCCTCCTGCTGCTGCTCCTCCTGCGCCTGCTGCTCCTCCTGCAAAAGCGCCACCGGTGATCAGTTCACCAACTGTGACCAGAGACCCGATGCCCAGTCTGCTGCAGTTGCCACCCATTTGTCCCTCGGATAAGCAGCGCGTGGAGCTGCAGAAACGCGTGCAGCTCTTTGATACGGTGCTGCAGAACCTCTCCAGGCGAGCGGTCGTAATGAATGTCTCGGAGCGACAGCTGGTTATCGAGATGATCGTAAAGATGAGCACGTTGTTACCAATTGATATGGATGTGGGCACCAAGCTGCTGGAGAATTATGTATACTATTTGAATGCAGTCACCAATATTACGCCCAGGCCCCAGTTGCGCTCCATTGTTACGCCAGCACCAGCGACATCCACGACATCATCCGCATCCACAGCTGTATCCAGCAGCAGATCATTAAGTCGAAATCTTGCAACGCCAGCGATTATGCGTCCGACATCATCATCATCAACGCATGAGCCTCGGCGACCCGTTTACGATAAGCAGGGAAACATTATTGGCTACCAGTACAGAGCGAATCAACCATCGCCACTGTGTACATCAGCAGGGAGCAGCAGCAGCAGGAACAGCAACAGCAGCGCGAGGAGCTCCTCGTTGCCAGCGGGAACACCAATTGCAACAGTCACTGCACAGCAGCAGCTGCAACGCACACGCATCCTTATGGCGCCCAGTGCCCGCAGCAAGGTAAAACATCAAATATGCAAATCTATCTCCATATTCTAATTATTGTCCCTGTTTGCAGATTGCTGTGGTTAATTCGGTGGCACAATCAACTGCTGCTCCTTCCTCGCAGCGAGCGGGTTCGGGCAACTTGATACTCCAAAGGTCTGCTCCAAAAGGCAGCAGCAATAATTTCGGCGACACTCGTTGGCGTTGTCAACGGTGTCACCATACTCGGAACGATTGCATCTGCATCGGCAGCTATGTCAATGTTGTCATTGTCAATCAGGAGGAGTACATTTTGCCGGATGCTATTGGTGGCACCGTTGCCCCCGTGGCTGCCGAGATCAAAGACGAACTTGACGATGAGGAAATCCTAAATTAGGATAACATACATATTTTGTACCAACGTATTATTAATACAAAAATCACAAATTAATATATGAAAAGTAAAGTAAGTTACTTTACAAGAAAAATAACATTAAAAAAAAATACATAAAAGAACCGCTATATTGCACATAAGTAAAACATTTTATGGGTTTCGAAATAATTTTGTTACAATTTTCCCATTAATCTTTGTTCTAATTATTAATTAATTGCCAATTAATAAAATTTTAAAAGATTTCCGTTTGTTGCTGCATTAGAGAAAATTGCTCTGAATCAAAATTAAATTGCGGAATACTTTTAGGAACAGACAGGTGGCGGAAAACAAGGCTCGATTACAATGCATTCAAGGATTATAGGGTCATCTAATAATCCAGAGAATTCCACGGAAATAAGTCGAAAAAGTGATCCCGCCAACATATGCCACATAAAGGCAGGACACTAAAAACTCTGGCGCGCAGTCACGGATCGCCGGTCCAATTCCGGACATAGCCGCAAGCATCGACATCGCCGCACGTGTCCACCGGAGCACCCCCTCATCCACAAGAAAAAGTGAAGTGCAGCGCTAAGCTACAAAATTGTAGTGTCCAACGGAGCACCCCCTCATCAACAAGAAAAAGTGAAGCGCAGCTTTAACCTATAATGTGCAGCCATAACCCCTAAGAGTTTTTTTTTTCCACGTGGTTTAAGTTTTTTTTTATTTTTTGGTTAAGTTTAAATTAAAGAGAAAGAAAAAAAATCAATCATGTTCATGTTCAAAAGGGACAAGTGCGATAAAAAAAAAAAAATATAGAATTATTTTGTTAATCATAACCCAAAAAAGAAAAAATAAAAAACATAATACTGAACACCTAAGAGTATAATCAATTTTTTTTTGGGTCGAGTTTTTCTTTTCTTTTTCCTTCTTGGAATATGTAAAAGCTTTTAAAGACAAAGAAGGACAAGAGAAGGAAAAAGAGAACCCGAGTATAAATATATATATATGTATATATGGATATTTGATTGTGTGAGAACCGAATCTCGGTTGTGTTGTGATGTGATAACAATAATCGAGAATATTAAGGTGTTGAATGCCTACCAAGGCAAATTCGCGTCCACGTTGGAAGGCCTTTCACCGCTGGAGAGTCATGTAAGTCTGAACTATCCCTTGTTAATCATATATACAACCACCACATAGTCATAATTATATGAGATTAATTAAAAAGAAAAAAAATAAATAAATAATAATCCAAATGCTATCGGAATATAACATTGTTTGGTATGCATAAATATATATATATATCTTTAGTTTTTTGATTTGAGTAGTTAACTTCGTTTGGTAAATTTTCATTAAAAAGTAACGTCATTATACCTTATAGAAAAAAAAATAAAAAATTTAATATGAATAAATAACAGCAATAGAAAAAAAAATAGAAGAAAAAAATTTGAAACGAAGAATGTAATAAACTGATAGAATAAGTATGCAATAGAACTTGAAAAAAAAAACACTATAAAGTAGGAAATAATTTTTTTTATATGAAGAGAGTACAATAAGATTTTTTTTTGCTATAAACAATTATTCGAAGTATGCAGTAACATATTTACAGAAGAATAGTGTTCGTGGCATTAAAACAAAAATATCATTAAATAGACTTTAAGTCTACGGTCGAGAAAAATTTATGTTTTTTTTTTTTAAATCAAAGTTTTTTTTTTGTTTAATTATTCTTAGAAGTTAAAGTAATTTTTTTTTGGTTTAAATTTTTTTTTTGTTTATACATTTTTTTCTTGCTATGACCTTAATTTTAAGGAATTTTATATGAAGTTTAAATGATAAATAAAACCATGATTCTGTAAATTTGTCATGTGTCCTACTGGCCGGGATATGAGTTGAGTGAACCCTGTAGAATTGCTTTTGGGGACATTCCAGAAAACATGGCCGCGCAGGAAGTCCTATCGGTTGGGTGGGTGCAGAGCGCGTTAGCGGGGTGCACAACAACTCGCACCCCGAAACTAACAGCCGAAGCCAACGGAACCGCAGCGCTTCCCGCCTAGTTTGGACCCCCATGCTAAACTCCACCGATAGGGATGCGGAGTTTAGTCATGTTCTCAGGTGTTAATGTTGGAGATGACACTCCAAAGAAAGGTTAAAAAAAATAGGACTCTAAAAAATAAAGTTATGTCATCAAAGGAGTTCCCGGATGTAGCAAGAAATTCGCTGATGTACATAACTATTATACACAGCTAAATTTGATTTATTTAACACAAATATAAAATGCATTCAACCCCTGGACTCTACTATATAGCTATATAATTATTACAATTACAACCACAACAAGCATTATCATTTTACATTCATATTATATAGTAGGTAGTTAACTAGACATACTGGCATAAGTACTTATTATTAGCATTCAAATGGTTCCAAACGGAAGCTAACACACCCATGTGTAGACTGAAACGCTCATTGCACTCAACGGCGATTGCTAAGACTTGTAATATACATAAGATAAGTACATAAATAGCGTAATTGTAAATAGTTTGAAATCATTTACACACAATGATTCAAGAAACCGAAGCCGAAGAAATCTGGAAACCTGAACCAACATTTACCATTAACCTATCACTGGAACAAAGCGTCCTAATTTATAACACAGTAATTTTCCTACGATATAAACATAGTAAAACAATTCGACTACAAAATAATTATAAAAATAATATTAATACTAAAAAAAAAAAAAAAAATTATGTAAAAACGTCGAGTTTGGAATATTCCAATCCTACGGAATACAACTTCAATTGATCTTTCTTGGTAATGAGATTGGTTATTGTAAGATTCGAAGTCTTTGCCAATGACTTGAAAACAGTAAAATATAGTTTTTCTTTCAAGAGGTGGTGGCGGTTACTGGTAAACTCAATTCCAAGTTTTAGTTTCACTATTTTTGAAACAGCGGAAAAGTATAAAATAAAATGATGTTTATGAAGATGGACTGACAGACGGACATTGATTTGTGGTATATCTGATTCAGGTCATGGTCTCCTCGAAGCCGCAATGCACATAGCCCGTTTCCGGGGTGCCGCTGACCGCTGCTGACTTTGAGGGCAGGTCGCTGGTGCCATTTGCTGTTGCCTCGCGGTTGTCCAGGATTCGCTCAAAGACCGCATCGAAGCGACAGCGACTGATCGCAAAGTTGACCGGCACCTGAAGACTGGCAGCCATATTCCGCACCGTATCAAAGAGCTCAGACCCAGACGAACCATTCGAGCTGTTTGCCTGCTGACGTATCTTGACGAGGAATCGCCAACTATGCGAATGGTGCTGCAGGTCACAGGAACTAGGTAGACGTTGGCACAGCAACTTGGCCAGCGCCACCTGCTGAATGGGCGCTCAGAAGCAACTGATGGCGTAGTAGCCACCATGCTGGGCCTTCACCTGAGCCGGACTGTTGCTGGCCACGATTTGGCCATCCTTAAGCACAGCCACGCGCTGGCACAAGTGCTCGATCTCCGATATGGAGTGTGAGGTCAGCAACACGGCACGACGAGCCGCCAGCAGCTGCTCAATGGTGCGATAGACAAAGGAACGCGTCACCGGATCCATATCACTAGTAGGCTCATCCATCAATATGGTGGGCGTGTAACCGCAACAGCTGATAGCCACCGTCAGTTTGCGTCGATTGCCGCCACTCAGTTTCTTCACCTGCACATCCCGATAGTTGCGCAACTCGTACGTATCCAGAATGTGATCCAACAGCTGATCCAGTTGCTCGATGCCACGCAGCTGACCATAGAGCTGGATGTACTCCTTCACAGTCAGCAGCGGGTCCAGTGGATTGCTCTGCGGACAGTACGATTTTGCTGGGCTGTGGGCATTGAAAGGTAATATTTATTTGAGGTACATTAAGTTTATAGTACTTTAAGCCACTATGATTACAATGTATTAACTGCTTAGCAACTTACATGCGCAAAGTAGATTTGTCCCACATTCGGCAGCAGCTGACCTGTGAGAAGCTTGAAAATGGTCGATTTGCCGGCTCCGTTCTTGCCAAGCAGCCCAAAGCATTCGCCGTGGTGTACGGCGAAGTGCACCTGGCGCACCGCGGATCGTCCGCGTCGGTAAACGAGCCAAAGATTGTCGACACGAAGAGCCTCGCCGGCGCTGACGCAGCTCTTCATGATGGTGTCGAGCTTGAGCTGGCCCAGCCTGTACAGCTCTTGCCGGTACTGCCAATCGAAGAAGCTCGTCACCTGATGCCACATGCGACTTAGCAGATGGAGCTCGATGAGCAGGTTGGGCAACACGCACAATGGCCAAGGCGGCGAAGTGGCGACTCAGCAGATTACTGGCCAATGGCATCTTGTAGGAGTCAATGTCGTAGCGCTTGAAGACCACAGCGGCCATGTAGTTCTTACACAGCTCCAGCAAGCCATCGCCCAGCGCATGCTGCGGAAATATAAGGAAAGCATTGTTCAGGCCATGACGCCAACTGTCCCAGCTGGCGCCGTCGCCCACAACACCCAAGATTAGCACTATGGCCATCGTACTCAATGGTATAATTATGTTGGCGCAAAAAATGAACACAATAGCGATGCTCGAGTCGCTGAAGATCTTCTTCGCCACATGCACGGCGGGCACGCAGGCAAAACTGTAAAAAAAGATGCGGAAAATAAGTTTAAAAAAATAAAATAAATAAATATATAATTGTGGAATATTGGTACAATAAAAATATTATAGAAGTTGAACAAATACGGAATATAAAACCTTGAGATAGAAGCAGGTGAAATACGATTTGAATAGATGTGGAAATTAAGTCAAGTGATGATAGATGCTAAAGGAAAATATATTCAAGTTATGAAATGCATTGGATATCGCAGCATACCTGAACATTAGGGATAAGCCCACAATGCCAGCCAGTTGCTGGCGGTCCACAAAAACGGGCATATTAAAGATCAGCACAATGATGAGACAAACAATCAAGGCCAGCACCATGATGAGATAGTCCCAGAGGAAGGCAACCAGCCAGTAGGTGACAGCGCTGACGTCGCTTAGACGCTGCTGTAGCTTCTCGCCATTGATGAGCTCGTTGACCAAATAAACGGAGCCGGCAGCGACAACCAGACCAAATGCGATCAACAGTATGAAGACCATGCAGGAATCACCAGCAAAAGCCCAGTTTCCAGGGCTCATTCAGCACTCGAATGTCGTAGTCCGTGCTATTGAGCGAGGTGCGCAGTAGATGAGTGTTCAAATCATTAAGCCACGCAACCATGGAAATGTAGCCTTTGTTGTTATACCAGACGGTAGCGCCAGTGCCATTGAGAACATAGCCGCCATAGCGGCGGCCCCGATACTCGGCCAAACTATTCAGTACCCAGTGGAAGGCGTGCCGCGAGCTATTGAACTCACTGCATTCGAAATCCATGTCGCAGTCCGTCAACAGATTGTCATTGAGGTGATCCGTGAAGCGCGTCAATAGCTCCTGGCTCAACATTTGGGCAGTGTGCGGATAGAGATCCCGACTAAGGGGGAGCACGGTGTCAAAGTCATCCTCCAGACGGTAGCTGACAAACCACATTGCGCACAGCTCGAATATAGCGGGCAGCAGCAGCACGTAGAGCAGCAGGCGATAGTTACGCGTCAGATGACGTCGCCGCTTGCCCAACAACAGCGAAAACTGTGTCCAGAAACCTCTGACACATCAGAGGGTCCAGTGACAATTCTTGACGTGTTCGTCGTCACTTGCAGATTGAGCGATGCGTCAGCGCTGCTATTGAGCTGCTCGAATTCCTGCTCCAGTCTACAGGAGCTGGTAAGTGCCAGGTCACTTATGATGCCAGCTGCCTTCTGCGTCTGCAATAGCTCCAGAAACTGCACCGCACTAGGCGTCAGGTTTTCCGCATAGCTGGCGCTAATGATAAAATCCGCTGACTGCTTGCCGGTCAACGGATGGCTGTTGCTTAGCAGTTTCTGGGCTTGCTGCACAATCGCAGCAGATGCATTTGCATCCACACATTTCATCTCGATGTTGTAATCCGAGGTGCAAAGGCGATGCAGTAATTCACGACTGTGCTGGCCCACAATGCGACCCTGAAGATACAATTTTAAAAATTGAGGTAAACCAAGGAAAATCAAATTACAACTTACATTGCGCATGCTGAAGAGTGCATCGCTGAGATGCTTTGCCTCGTCAAGGAAATGTGTGGCAAAGATGACGGCGCCTCCCTGACGCAGTTGCTCGATCAGATGCCATATATCCTTTCGCGCCTTGGCATCCACCCTATTGCAAGGCTCGTCCAGAATAACAACAGTGGGCGAGGCAATGAAGGCAAGGGCCACACACAGACGCCGCCTATAGCCACCGGATAGCTGATAGGCATAGTAGTTCTCATGCTTGCCAAAGTTGAGGCTATCCAGAGTTTGACGCACCTCTTTCGCAGCCATCCCTTGCTCGCGACTATTCGACGCATCCAGCTTGAGCTGAGCATAGAGCTCCAGATGTTCACGGGCAGTCAGTTTGGGTATTAGAATATTATCCTGCCAGCAGACGCCCACATTGTACTCACCGGCAAGGAGCACCTGGCCGGTTGTCTGGACCGTCTGGCCCGTGAGCAGCTTAATCAGTGTGCTCTTGCCGGCACCATTGCGTCCAAGCAGGCAGCTTACTTGATTGCGTGCAAAATCCAAACTGAGATTCGAGATGGCATACTTGTTGCCATACATCTTGGTCACGCTGCTCAGCGAGGCGCCAAGCTTGGCATCCAGCTGGGCGCGAGTTACCCGCACGAAGCTATAGTTATCTAGCAAAAACAAAATCAGATTAAATTCGATTCGGATCGATTCGATTACCATATAGGCGGACTCACTCTTCTTATAGCGCTGATAGCCAAAGCCAATGGCCGCATAAAGCATTGCGTCGAGTATGAACATGAGGAATGCCAGGGCGCACTCGCTACCAGCCGGTCCCAGGTGGAACAATTGGCCAAGTGTCAGGCCCTGTTCCTGCAGTTCCATGCGCATTAGCTCGCTCCAACCCTTGGCAAAGGCCGTCGTAAAGGAGAGATCAACCAAGAAGTTCTCCAGCAAATTGAGCTTCGCATCAAAGAGCAGCACTATGATATACGGACAGAGTGTGATAAAGAAAAGCAACGATGTGGCGACAGCACCAATGTTGGCCGAAATAAAGAAGTTCGAACACATGTAGCTGTAGAATTCAAAAAGTTAGATAAACTGCCAGCCACAAGCAATCCCTGAATCCCTGAAAAGCCCTTACCAGAACGATATCAGACACGCGCCAAACACCAGGCAATAGAACATCATAAAGAACCAGTTAGTAAAGGCAAGAATACCGCCCGAGTAGAGGACAATGCTGATCAATACAAAGATCGCAAAGAGTTCAATGAAGCTCATCAGAATCCACGCAACCAGTTCTGAGTGTGCATGCAAGCCCATTGAGCGCATTAGCTGAAAGAGCATTAGAGATGTCTACAGTAACTTGGATGAGAACGTGGATGAACTCACCATGCTATTACGGCTTTCACGCATCCAGATACGCTCCCGCACACAAATGGCGACGGCTATGACCAGGCCCAGACAGTATGCCACCTGAACAGCTTGGGCTAGGTAGAGACCACGCTTGAAGCTGTAAGGATTATCTAATAAAGTGGCCAGTACATCTTAAATTCTGGTAAACTTACTCATCACTGACATAGGCGGGATAGGGAAATTGTTTGGTATAGAATTGCATATCGTCCACATTAAATTTTATGCCCTGCGAATCATCACTGCCGCTGCCAAAGCTGCTCAGCAGATCCAAGAGACCTTGCCGCTTAAAGCGAGCTCCACTCTCCCGAGTATCCGCCTGCTTCTGCTCATCAAACAGTTCTTGGCGTCGCACGCGCTCGCCCGGTTCATCCGTCGTCTCGCTGTTGCTGAGTAACATAAGTGCAGGGCTTATGGTAGATATAGTGGATTCCTGTGCTGGGGTAGTCTCCTGTTCCATGGTAGTCTCAGCATCCTGCTCACTGAGAGTTGTAGCCTCTGGAGGGTATGTCGTCCGTTCGACACTGCTATCCACATCTTGATCAAAGTCATCCTCATCATCAAAGAGATCATGCTCATCGTCCACGTGTTGTACGCTGATCAAGGGGCGAGCGGGTCGATCCCATTCGGGCTCCTCGACGGGACCCAACTCTTGACGCTTATGCTTAATGATGCCCAGGTCAACCATCTGCATAAGCTGTACAAAGCCGCGATGATACTTGAGATCTACCAGCATACTGGCCGCTGGCCCCGGAAACCAGAACCGATTCTTATTCTCGAAAGTGGGCTGCGTATTATCCGTGTCCATGTGCAGTCTGTAGGTTATATGCTCACCCGCCACGCTCTCAAAGTTTAAGGCGGCCATGAAGAGACGCTGTTCGTTCAGCTTGTAGGCGCGATGCTGCAGTTGCTCCACATTCTCCACTGGCACAAAGCGATCCACGGAGAGACATTCCAGCAGGTCGCTGATGGTAGTGAGAACCTCGTAGATGAGCTTGTTGCTGCGCACATAGTTCATTGTGCGCTCAATCTCCTCAATATCAAAGTCATCGCCAATGAGACTCTTGACCAGCGGTGAACGTGCCAGCTTGAGCAGATTGTCAAACGCCTCCTGGAAGGTGACATTCGTGCGAAGATTGCCAAGTACAGCGGCAGTAGCTTTGGACAATTTCTTCAGCCGATCCATCTCCTCGAAAGTGCCGTTGGTCTAGACAAGAGACACGAGACACACAATAGTGAGTAGATCTATTGATCAAATAAATGCGCGGCGATCTCTTACAAACTTAACAATGCTTTCAGTATCCGCATTGGATGGCGTATACAGAATTTTGCCCTGTATAATGGGCTTGACGAAGTTCCAAGTGAGCTTGCCCTGGTTCGTCGAGGTAACATCCAAATATAAACGCTTGCAGTACTTGGCTATGAGAAATAAAAAAATGTAAGCGAGATACGAGGTGAAACAATGATTGAGAGGAGCTTACTCGGCATGGCCTGCAGCTCATCGTCGTTGACCTCGCTAAAATCTTCGGAGTAGAGAATGTCATTGACCAAAGGTATGCTCTCCGTGCTCGGGAAGGGGTGGCCGCACAGCAAAACGCCCAGTTTAACGAACGTCTCCCGATCTACAAGAGAGAGACATATCCATTTGACTTTGATAAGAAGCACAAGAATCAATGCCAACTTACTTGAAAACAGTTTTGAAATATCAAAATTATAGTTCATCAGGCGCTCAATTTCCGGCACAAGTGAAATAATTTCGCCAATGTTATCTGTGGAAGACCGAATATTAATTGCGGACTACTCTTGCTGGCCATAGCTGAAAGCCACTACTCACTGCGAATGAGATCAAAATGTTTACTGGTGACCAACGTGGTCACGGAATTCACAAAGTTCGCCTTCTCCGGCAGTTCCAAGACCGCATTGTACAGGCGATCATCGGTGACAAAAGCGTTTACGACATCGATCACGTTATGCAAACTGTGAACAAAAGATGAAGATGATTAGTTTAAATTAAATATGCAATCTGATATCCAGTTATTCCTAGACTTACGGTGCTGCCTGCCATTTGGAGTACTCTTCGTAGGGATCGGTGTTCAGACACTTGTTCTCTATGCTACAGATATAGGAGAAGGAGCTGGGCACTACTTGATTCTTGGTGGGCAGCAGGCGTGTGGGGAACTGACAGGCATCCACCTTTTCGGAGCCATACTTGAGCCGTATAAGATAGAGCATCAGGAAGATCAGCACGGGGAAAACGATCTGCGTCAATGTCAAACCCTTCTGGCGCCAGCGCACAAGCACATCCTTGCGCAACAGGGCCTTTACTTCACTCTTCCGGAACGACATTGTTGCAGGGGCAACTTGCAACAAACTGCAGTTTGAGGTATCCTCAGTTACGCTCTGTTGATTCGACGGCGTACTGAATCATTGGCACATTTTTTAGCTGTTAATTTTCCCTGCAAGGCATAAGGGGTTCGCTTATTGGTTATTAAGATACACCCATATTTAAATCTATATAAATCTATATATGTGTGAGAACGTATTTTAGGGAGTGCCTACGAGAGAGGCACATCTATTCCAGGTGGTAGTGCCACATGTGTAAATGGCATATATTTTTCTGTCTTGCACCAGGAAGATTTTCAGCTATGTATTTATTTTTCGGTCTGATAACACAACCGAATCTTTCAATTCGGACATTAGAAGCGCTATTATAATACTTCGTTCACATTCGATTGCAAAAGCGAACTTGTTCACTCATGTGACCGGTTAAAACAGGTCGACGTGAACCTAAAGCCGGACTCCGTCCATTTCAAATAAGCAAGCAAATAGAATTAGAATTTTGCGTTAATGGGGATTTGGTTTTCGATGCTAATTTTAAATTTATTTTATGGATAATCAATCAACTTGCTGCCTACTGCAACGAATAATGTATATATATGTATCAAAACAAGTATTTTTAGTACAAATGAATTTAAGATGTGTTTAATGAGGCTTAGTGATTGATGACCGATGCTTCTTGAAAGCGAAATAGATAGCGCGATTATAATTTGTACAATTAAATACAGATGTATTTGATGATATTGAATACATATAAGAAATCAGTCGATAAAGAACATAAATACAGTACAAATTAAGGCTTTCTTTATATATAAACGATTTGGTACAAATTTCTGTCGGCACCATATCGAACAACTGTCGAAAATTATTAAGACCGGTTCACAAAACGCATAAGTTGTTAACGTTAAAGTAGTTAAAGCTGCTAAAAAGAGGCGCCACAACAAAACGTCATAAAATTACTATTATTATTGGGCCTGTTAAATGCCAACTGGGCCCCTTTTGCTATTGATGAGCAGGTCGGCCCAGACTGAATTCGTTGGCCCCGCTAAAACGGTAGGCGTTAATAGATTTTTCAAGTATTTGCGAAAATTAAGCTTGACGTGTGAAACCTTAGATTTTGTTTATTGGCCATGTTTGGATGCCTTATCGCTTCGTTGTCACGACAGCGAGACTACAAATAATGTCACGGATTTGTCGGCTTAGACTTGGACTTAGCACTGCACCAAACTGGTTGACTTCCTCAATGTGCATTAACAGAATCTAGATTTATATATACATATATATAAATATATGTGTACATGTATGCTTCATTGCTTTATTAAATCATATCCGCTAATTCCACTTGTGAACTGTTTGCAGTTCACCTTGAACACTTAATAATTCTATTTGACATTTTCAAATGTATTCAGTTCGAGACTCTGGTGGCCGGTTCTTTTAATGATGCGCTCATTCGTAAGCCACATGACACTTAAGTTTTGCCAGAACAATGCGAAAGGTTTCCATAGACTTCAATGTGAACGTAAATACAAAACCAGTTAGGCTTTATAAACAAAGCATGACTTGTGACTTTTTACTTCAACTGGTTGCGATTTTCTTCAGTGATTTTAATTTAATTGATATTTCAAAAGGCGTTTCACAGGCACAGAATGCCATACAAAGGTCAAATGAGTGCTCTTTCCCTTTGTCCACTGCACAGCCAATTTCAACAGTGAAAATGGAGAATTTGAAAATGGTGTTGACTATTTGAGATAGTATTGCTGTGTGCCTTGTGAGGTCTTGCAAGTATTCAAATAAGCAACAATTTCGCAACTCCAAACAAACAAAGAAACAAACTTCTGTTTCAATGCCATTTCATTGGCCTGCCTATTCTAGGTTGTATTGCCAATCTAAAGACTAAATCAAATAGGTATCATGACTAAATACATATCAAACTTGGAGATATCTGAATCAGAAACCAGTCTTAATTATAAGTCTTTGTTACTGCATTGATTGTATGATTATAATTGGCACGTAGACTTGAGGTCTTCCACTGAACATTATCAAAGTTGACCTACTGGAAGCCTCCTTGAAATATATATATATCTTGAGCTCCTACGGATCTTATTTGTGTAGGGATGGAGAACTCAGACGTTATACTCGTATACATGCACATACATATAAGATTTATTATATTGCTATGCAAAATGCATAATAATTTATAGCTTCATAACTCGATTCATAATGTGCCAGTTAATCTGACTTGTGTCTGACGATCTCTGAACCAGTTTATCGAACAGTCAAATCGCACATTGAGTGTGTGTCTGAGTGTGTGTATTTGCGACACAGATGAGAGCTGTTGCTCTCATTCAAGCGCCACAAGTAGCTAATGACATTATTATGACACTGTTATGCATTTCATTGATCTATTAATGAGCTGGCGATCCACTTGGCCCGATTACTTAAATGAATAGACTCGTTTAGTAGCAATGAATGTTGCTTTAGACTGCTGTTTATTCACTTGACTCCACTATCAGTCGGAAACTATTTGAACTACTGCGACTCCAAGTAAGATTCTCACTGATAATTCCAATTAAAATGCACTTATGAGGCAATCAAATGAAATGCAATATTACATGGCATAGGTCAGAATCAGAAAGACAAAGATAGGAATTTAGAGTTCGATTTGGTTTTTCTTCTTTCTTTTTTTTGCAATGTACAGCAGAGTCAACAACAAACAGAAAACAATTGCGCTTGCTGTAATTAACACATTAGTGAGATTATGATTTATTTACACGGGCCAACCACGTCTCAACCCTACCGCAAGCCCACCCACAACACGCACTTGCCACAACTCAATTTGCATGCGGAAGAAACGCAGCCCGAATTCATCGTAAACCATTGTACATACATATATACATATGTACATACATATCTGTGCGAAAAATCACACCTGCAATTAGCCAGGCCAGGCACGTACAAAGGCCTAGACAAAGAGAGTTATCGGCACGAATTATACGCTAGTTTTGTGCAGTGCATTCACTTCGACGAATGCCACAACCAACAATTGGTTAAGCCAGCTGACTCGGCTGTTGGCCAATGAAGCCAACTCACTCAGCCCATTGTGCTACCGTATTCGGAAACTGCTCCCTTTTCTGTGGAAAAACAAAGAGCTCAACCAAATTTGTTATGCGAGCAACGAAACTAGATGTCAAAATTAGCCTCCTGGAAAAGCAGCAGATATTTTTGAGTTTTTCCTCAGCTGCACAGTGATAAGCAACACATCACGCCCACAGGGAGAGTCTGCGCATATCAAATGCACCAAGTCCACTAGTCTGCTAGTCGGCTGGTTTTTCTGTGCATTACTCATTTGATGATTAGATGAGATAGGTGCTTCATTCAGTCATTCGACAAGTAATCTGAACAGAGATTAATGAAAATTCTTCAGATGAACAATACTATGCCGAGAAGCCAATTGACTTGGCTATTGTTTCTGATCAAGAATTGATAGTTTATGGATTTGAAAATGAGTAATTCTGCTTGCATAACCACATATACAAATTCCGATTTGTTTATGTTCCATCTGATCTGTATCACTAAGCAGACTATGTTTCTTCCGTGCCCGTTAGCCATTGTCTTCTAACTGTCTGCAAGCAATGTTCAATGGTTGCCAATCTAAATGAATTCAAATAAATTTTAGTACCAGGAAAGCATGACAGTTTTAAAAGTTCATCATGCCACTCTATAGTTAATAAATTTGTGAAACATATATTGTTATATATTCTTCAACTGAAAAGAGTATTTCACTATGGTATCAACGATTGTCAGCCCTACCCAATTAAAATGAAGCAAAAAAAAAACATTAAAAATCAAAATCAGATTACAACAGACTACAAAAAAACAACATTTAAAAACAAAATAAGATTTCAGTTGATGCAAAAATATCGAAATCGA
>JAWNMX010000820.1:0-230666 GCA_035043575.1 Drosophila seclusa | reverse complement strand
ACAAAATGAAATAATAATAAATGTGTTTTTCATTTCGCTTGCAGACTTTGGGACGTACAAAATGAAAACAAATGCATTAAAGTGTGCAGGGTCACATATCGCATGTGAACTCTGTGAAATTTTCTCCAGATGGACTTTGAATTGCATCCGCTGGATTGGAAGGATCAATATTGATCTGGGACATACGCAAGAGCAAACAGATAATGTAATTTGTACCAGAGCCACCCGCCATGGCCATCACATGCATCCAATTCCATCCGCTTGAAATTCTATTAGCTGCCGGCCGAGTCGATGGATCCGTCTCCATTTACGCTCTGGAACATCAGCAGCTAGTTTCACACGCAAATCATTTCTATGGCGAGGCCATCAGATGCATTACATTTAGGTGAGTCAGTAAATCGATGATTTGATTTTGCATTAATCTCTTCCTCTCTCTCTCTCTCTAGTGAAAATGAAGAATGCCTTTTTGTGGGCAGCGCTTCGGGAATATCTGTGATTGGCTGGGAACCAGATCGGGAGCTGGATCACATCGTGAGCACTTGGGTCTCACTGGGTGACATGAAAGGTGTTAAAAATAAGCTAGTAAGTTTAGCGCCAACAACCAAACATATTGAATATATATTTAAAGGTATTTTGTCATTTCTTCCATAGATTTGTGGCTGCCATGAAATTGACACTGTATCAGTAAATACAGTGTGCCTTGATCGTGTTATACCATTCTATAATCCGCCAGATGCTCAGCCCAATTTTAAACATAACTCGACAAGCCGAAAGAGCTTTTCGCGAGCCAACCAAACATTTCGCTTGCCGCTGGCCGGCGGATCCAAGCCGGCGAAAGTCGATGAAGAGCTGGAGCTGGACAAAAGTCAAAATTACGATGAGCTGTCATCGCCAAGCCTAAGTCTGGAAGTTGTTAGCGAAGCGGCACTGGAACAGATCGAAGCATCGCCAATGTCATCATTACAGCATCTGTCACAGCCAATGGGGTCCACATATCCGGGTGGCATTGATGCCTCCTTGAAGCATAACAAGTTTGCCCGAATGCCAGATAATATGGCATCATTTAATATTGAGTCCAATTACAGTTCGGGCATGGAGATGGGCTCCGCTCGTTTGTTGTCCATTAATGGGCCGAGCTCGTTGTCGGATGAACATAATGTGTACTCAATTGAGAAAGCTGATAGCCTCAATGTGCACGATGTGAAATATAATCCGAACGATAGCAATCCCCCGATTCTAACTAACTATGATAATTATGAAATGGCCGGCGATGTTCCAGTTAATCAAAATTTGAATTATATTGCAAGCAATTACAAGACGTTAGTACCTACATCAACAATAAATGCCTCATCGAAATCGATTAAAAAGAAGACAACAAATCTACACAAAAGAAGCACAGGAATTATCAACACTAAACAAATATGGGCCATATTTGGCAACAATAAGCTTGGCCAGACGTCTTCAGTTGGTTTAATGAAATTGCTTAAGCTCGATGAGAATGTGGTTCTGAAAAACAAGCGCGGGATCATGGGATCCCAAAGTCAATACTATAAGGAGAATACGCAACAAAAAAATATAAACGTGGAGTTCATTACCAAACCGCCAATGAGATCTCGTACGACGCTAGACATGCGTCCAACGCATCAGCCAAAGGTTCATCAGGAGAAACATTCACAGGTAACACAAAACTATACTTAAAAATCAATATGTATATATATTATATAATTCAAATTTAATCATTTGATTTATTAGCAAGCGATGAACTATCCAGATTTGATACCAACCACCGGCAAGAATATGAACCGCAATTTCATTGATGATCATTACGAGTGCGATGTACTTTCAAGATCGCATGATGCAGTGCTTCAGGAATTGAGCAACCGGCAAGCAAGTCTCGATTTGCTTCGTGGCTCCACACGGTAAGAGAAGTGTCTAAAATGCTAAGCCAAACACAAACAACAACAATTTTCGATTGTCTTTGTTTATTAGCACCCACGATGTACTTGGTGCACTGCGGCTGGCAAAGACAACTGGGCGCTCCATTTTCATAGATCTTTTAGGGGCAATAATTGAAAAGCCGTAAGTGATGACGACAACTAATTTCTAAATATGCCGATTTAAACTGATGTCCGCTTTTCCCATTTCATGTCAGATCTTCGTGGAACTTGGACTTTTGTACATTTGTATTACCAGAACTTTATGAACTCTTGCAGAGTCAACACAAATTGTAAGTCAATGTTCAAATGTTTATTTTTGTCCCCAACTCATCGTAGTCATCGCAAATCTTTAATTTGCAGTCATTTTACAAGAGCCTGCGATACGCTGCGCATCATTTTATCAAACTTCTTGCCAACAATCCAAGAGAATCTCGATTCTTGGGCAGCCAATGGATTGGGGGTGGATGTTACGCGGGAAGATCGTCAGAGAAAGTGCCTGGAATGCCAAAGGTGGCTGCTGCAAATTAAAAATTTGCCCGAATCGGTACACTTTGGGTCAACGCTGTCCCAGTTACAAAACATGATTCATTTTTAAAACTATTTATGAGTATTAAGTTGCAAATTGTCCAGCATTACAAATGATTTATATACTATTAATTTGTTATTGAAACTAATTTATATAACTATTAAGTGAGATACATCAACGTTTCTATATTTATGATACATATTTAAAACAAAAATATTAATACTTTTTTACTGAGCACCAACGCTCATTTTACTATCGGGTTCCAACCTCTCTAAACTTGAGCGATGGCAACGTACACCATTCATTGGTGCACCACCTGTTGCTGTGGCATGGGTCGCAGTCAATGGAGCATGTCGAGCTTCCATTGTGCGTGCGAGTTCCGAGTGGGTAAACAAATGCATTCGAAAACATGCTCTCAAAACCAGAAGTCAACTGGGTATTATTTAAGTGATCCAAGTTTAGCTAGTCTCTTTATGATATTTCGTATACCTTTTCTATAATATTAACTAGCGTTTTCCACACAAATACTCAAGTTGAACTTCAGATCGAGTTTCGTGTGCAAACGGAATGAAAACAATCGAAATCAGGAGCAGTCTATATGGCCATTTTTTCTTAATTCCAGGGTATATTTTTCTAAAATTTTGAAAAAATATGTCAAATTTTCAGGTTTTTATATATTTTTTTTCTTATGTGTATACAGACTATTTTGTTACTTATATTATTATTAAACGTTATCAGTTTTAGGCTTCAAATATAAAAATTTAGATATTTTATAAATGCAACACATTTTTTTTCAAGTTCTCTCTGAATTTTAGAACGTATTTCTGCTCATATATAGAGATTTATTTCTTAATAACAGGAAACATTTCTAAAAAAAATCAAATATAGAAAAAATGTTTTGTTTAAATAATTAAAACAGATTTTTTTATATTTTCATGGAGATTTTTTGCTCTTTCTTTTGCACTTTTTGTGCACTAGAAACTTTGACCTGTATTTGTTGAATAGTGTTGGTAAATGGTTGGAAATGGTTTGCGAATGATTGTTCAGAATGATTATGTTGCAACGGGTATATAAATATATATAGTTTGCCGCTTGCCTTAAATTGTGCACTCGTGCGCTAAGCAGATTTAATAGAATCAAAATACCAACAACAATTGGCCATTGAGGTTTAGCTAGCCATGTCGCCGGGTCATTGTTGCCATTTGGTGGCTGCATCTATTGGATATGTGTTGGAGCAGAGTTGGAGCAGAGTTGGAGCAGAGTTGGAGCAGAGTTGGAGCAGCAGTTGATTTTTGGCAAGCAGCGCTTACGGTTGCATTATAATTGCGGATCGAAATGGAACCGAGCAAATTGTCCTTAATATGCACATTGCATATCCTGATTATAGTCGGTGTGGGCGCAGAGCCTGGCTACGATTATGGCCAGCGAAATGGGGAATTGGAAACCGGAGACAGCGTTATAGATGTGGAGTCAACCGATTTGTTGGACCAAGGCTCAACGGCGAGGCAGCTGAAAATGGCCAAATCTCTGGCCTATGACTATGATTACTACACAAGTGGTCGACATCCAAATGACAATACTCCAGGCATCATCAATGATCTGAGCACGTCATCCAGCACCCCATCCCTGGCAGCCAGCAGAAAGCCGAGTCTGGCGCAGTACGTCCTTCGCCGGCCTGTCGACGAAATGGCCGCCAAACCGTCTCCCTGGTATGGACAATACACCGGCAAGTCCCTTGCCATGTACCCCTCCAGATCGTATGATCCCTATATCAGACGCTACGACAGGTAATAGTAGTCTCTAATTGCCTCACAAAGTTGATGTTTTTGATTTTGATTTTGGGCATTCGTCAGATTTGATGAGCAATATCATCGCGCTTATCCGCAATATTTTGAGGACATGTATGTGCATCGCCAGCGTTTCGATCCTTATGATAGCTACAGTCCCAGGGTGCCCCAATATCCAGAGCCCTATCTCATGTACCCGAATCGGCAAGTGGACTCACCGCCACCCAGAGACTTTATCAAGGCACGACACAGTTATGTCGACCAACCACGGCTCTCAATGCCCTACCCAGACTCATACAGCAACAAGTATGTCTCATCCAGGACACTCTCCCACCAGAGGGGGGAAACGCCCCGCAGCGAGCGCATCGTCTATTATGCACATCTCCCCGAAGTCGTCCGCACCCCCTACGACCTGAGCCCCTCTCGCCCAGATCGCAATGGAGCTGCCACACTCGTTGCCCCATTGCCGCACAAGCTGAATAAAAAGAAATTTATGGGCCTGCCACGAGCTGACAATGCAACCAACTACAAATAATTGCTTTAGTTCAAATTAAGCAGCCAACTTATTGCTTTCACTCACATTATCCTTATATTGTTCAATTGATATTTTTTTTTAAACATTTTTTCAATTTTTTGTCCATTTTTTTTTTACATTTTTTTTTACATTTTTTTTATGTATTTACTTAGAAATAACATTATTTGGCAACATGATTGTTGACCAATTTAAGCAATTGGTTTACGCCGTAAAAAGCAACAAACTTGCAACAAATTTGCAAAAAACTTGCAACAAATTTGTTGCCTATACTCATATTTGTTGTCCATTTTTTTTTTGAGAGAGTTTACATAAAATTCGACTTTAGTTCAAAAGAACCTAAAAAAAATATCCAAATTTTTTTTTTTTTTTTTGTTATACTCATATATTGTATCCTGAAGACTACACGCATTGAAATTATTTTGAAATTATTCATGGCCAACATTTTATATATGTATATACGTGGCGGACACCTTATTTCGAACATTGTCAAAGAAAAAACGTAATTGCCTTCCATAAGCTATCCATTCATTATTTTTCAGAAATTCCAAAGACCGATGGTAGGTACATATATTAACCACCAATATGAATGGATGACCCCAATAAACTGGGGTTTCCCCACCTGTTAGGTAGAATTATAAATATATGTTGCCTACTTCCAGGCGTAGTTTTCATTTGGAGCAGGTACATTGTGGACACCTGGGTGCCATAAAACCCGGATTTTTTACCTAAAGTTGAGTATTTTTGGTATAAATAGACCAATCCTTCGTAGTCAGTTTAGTTTTATCCTGCATCTCGGGTGCAATTAGCCAAAAAGGACTATGGACAAACAGACTACCATTGAACTACGAAAACTCATCTTGAAACACTACAAAAACGGATATTCACATCGCCAAATAGCTGAAATGGTCAATCTGAGCAACTCAACTGTGTATAACATCATTCGGCGCTTCGTCGACGCAAATCGGATTGAGCAATTCCTTTTTTTCTTTGACAATGTTCGAAATAAGGTGTCCGCCACTGTATATACACACATACAAATTAAACGGGTTCTTTGGTTTTTTTGTAAAAAAAAATTAACTGTTCCAGATTAGTGCTTTATTAGGACTGATATTATATAATATGGTTTATTATAAAGAAACATTGGTTTGCTGCATTCTGCTGGCGTCTTGGCGTTGTAGCTGCGTCGCTGTAGCTTTGTCGCTGCCGTCCCATTGGTGGAGTTGTCGGGTGGCCCATTTGGGTCTCACGCTGGCCCTCTAGTGGAATGCGCTGACATACAGTGGCGGACACCTTATGCCGAGCATTGTCAAAGAAAAAAAGTAATTGCCTGCCATAAACTAACCATTCATTATTTTTCAGAAATTCCAAAGACCGATGGTAGGTACATATATTAACCACCAAAATTAATATATGACCCCAATACACTGGGGTTTCCCCACCTGCTAGGTAGGATTCTAAAAATGTAGCATACTTCCAGGGGCAGTGTTCATTTGGATCAGTCTAAATAAAATAATATATTTGGCGTATAAAAACTCAAATACGAATGTTAATACTTAGTATTATATCCTTTAGCCTTAACTTCTTCCCTTAATCTATTATTCATCGAAGATACAAGCTTCCTGGTAGTTTCTGGGCTGATCTTGCTCCACTCTTCCCGCAGAGCATTTTTGAGGTCTTCTTTGCTGGATATGCTGTGCTTCCGGATGTTATTTTCCAGCATAGTCCACAAATTCTCAATGACATTTAAATCTGGAGACTGGGCCGGCGGAATTATCATGTGGGGCCAGTTCCTCATGAGCCAGGACTGTACTATCTTGGCCTTATGCTTGGGATCGTTGTCCTGGTAGAACCGGAAAGTATCTCGGATTCCTACCTTCTCGGCACTTTGGACTAAATTTTCTTTTAGTATGTTGAAGTACACATTCTTGTCCATGATTGTTCCAAAAATCACAAAATTCCCGAATCCGGCTGACGAGATACATACCCATTCCGTGTCACTTCCTCCGCCGTGCTTGACTGTTGCCTTTACGTGTTTGGGATTCAGGTCAGTATTGGACTGTCGCCACATATAATTCCGCCCGTCCGAGTCGAAAATGGTGAAATTGGACTCATATGCAAGTATGACTGTGTTCCAGAACTCCAAATCCTTGTCCAAGTGGGTTTTGACGAACGTCATCCAAGTTCCTTTATTTTTCGCGCTCATAAAAGGTTTTTTTCGTGGTACTCGGGCATTAAAGTCATGTTTGCGCAGAAACTTGCACACAGTTTCCACACAGCACTTTTTCCCCATTTCATCCTCCACCTGTTGAGCCACTTTTGGAGCCGATAGCTTGGGATTTCCCCTTATTTTCCTGATGATCCTTCGCTCCTCCTGTTCGGTGAAAATCTTGTTTGGTGCCTTTCCGCCCTTGCCCTCAATCCGATTTGCGTCGACGAAGCGCCGAATGATGTTATACACAGTTGAGTTGCTCAGATTGACCATTTCAGCTATTTGGCGGTGTGAATATCCGTTTTTGTGGTGTTCCAGGATGAGTTTTCGTAGTTCAATGGTAGTCTGTTTGTCCATAGTCCTTGTTGGCTTATTGCACCCGAGATGCAGGATAAAACTAAACTGACTACGAAGGATTGGTCTATTTATACCGAAAATACTCAACTTTAGGTAAAAAATCAGGCTTTTATGGCACCCAGGTGTCCATAATGTACCTGCTCGAAATAAGCAGTAAACAAAAAAAAGGGTACTTTTTTACATAATCCTACCTAGCAGGTGGGGAAACCCCAGTGTATTGGGGTCATATATTAATTTTGGTGGTTAATATATGTACCTACCATCGGTCTTTGGAATTTCTGAAAAATAATGAATGGTTAGTTTATGGCAGGCAATTACTTTTTTTCTTTGACAATGCTCGGCATAAGGTGTCCGCCACTGTATGTTAGGTTGATTGGGATAACACTTTGTAATTGAAAATCTTTTGTTCATTTTAAGCAAAATATAAATTTGGTTTATTACAAAATTGTTTTAATACTCTTTTTAATATTCGGATTGAAGACGGCATAGAGTATATATATTTTTGATTAGCATTTCTTTACTTTGTCTGTTCTAGAAAACATGAAATATACATTCGCAAAACTTATTCGTTTCCATGTTTACCAAAAATTTTCCAATTATTTTTGAAAGCGGTACATTTTCAAAAAGCACAAGTTTTCCATTTTCAGTATAGATTTTCTTGTGCTGATATATTAGTAGCATCATTATTACATCTTTTAGAGTCCAGATCCAGATAGTATTTCTTTTTTAATTTTAATTTCTTAACGATTTACAACAAGATTAGGCTTGTGGTTATTTATTATTATGATTGGGGAATCAGATCTGCGATCTATAAGGTCTATTGTGCCCCCTTCTGAGCCTACAGCTCTTCCAGCTCTGCACGAATGCTAGAATCTCTGTTGGGTTGGGGGTTTCTATCTCCTTGGGCTTCATGACATGCTGCCCTAGGATGCTGCATCTTTTCCTATTTAAGGCGATGCATTCTGCTAGGATGTGCATTGAGGATTCCTCCTTGCTTCCACAAAACCTGCATACATCGCTACTACAAATACATAATTTAGTTAGTGTCCTGTCAATAGACTGGTGAGTATCTTGAGCCTGTTCTTCCCCATGGATATTACTTGCTTAAATCGATTTTGATTATAGTCACCTAAAAGACTTCTGGCTTGTCGGAGTCCTGGTGCCTCTGCCCAGCTCCGTTTTCGCCTCTGTCTTTCTTCGTTTCTGATTTACATCCGTATTGTGTGTCTACGGCTTGTGGTTAGGCCAATGCAAATGTCCTTCAAAATTTGTCTATTTCTGCGACAATAATGGAAGCGACTTGTGATAAAACTCAATAATATATCAACTGATAAAATCGGCATAGGTAAGCTCGTGAAAATTATAATTTTTCCAGGCTCCTTACTTAGTTACCACCTTTGTGGTTGCAATGCAACTTGGGTTTTCCAGAAATTCTATTAGTCTTGCTTATGGAGCCACAAAAGTCAACACCGCAAGTAACTCGACTCGAGGTTTCCCAAAATTAGCGTGGTTTGCATTTTGGGCAACAGATACAAAAGCCAAAAGTTCAGCGACTGACATTTTGGGCATTGACAAACAACATTTGGCCACGAAGAATGCTTAAGAATAGCTCCTGAGAAACGTTGCATTATACACTCAGAAAAAAATTTGAAAGTTTTTCTTGTTTTAAGAAATAGTTTCTAGATATGAGAAAACAATGAAAAAGGTTGATTCCAAATGTTTTCTATTTTGGTTGGGAAATATGAAGCAATTTTAAAGCTACAGTCAGCAAATTTAGTTGGTGCTTTGTTGGCGATGTCCTTGAAGGATGTGCATCCTTGTAATCTATACTCCACGTTTGCCTTTAAAATTCAGTCGGGAGTGGGCGTGGCTGAACAAATATTAGAGAAGGTTGTCAGTAATTTAACTGAATTTTGTGACTGATAGAAAATTTTTCCAGCTTTTAATGTCTCCGAGATCCGCGGGCGGACGGACAGACTGTTAATCTGAAATTAAATTTAAGGTTTTAGAAAAGTGGACAAGCAATTAAAGAATAAATTTGAGAAAGATTGGATTGCTTGCCAGGCGATATCTGCATTATTTACCTGCCTTTCGTAATTGCTGTGTCAAATGATGCAAACGGTTTTTGTTGACCAGCTGCCAGGTGGCATAAGAAGAACGACAACTTGGACAACTTGGCACAAATAAGCCCAAGTATATAGAGTACTGTTCGAGCATATAACTCTTGGTAAATGCCAAAGCTGAGGCATTTCATCAAGTCTTTACCCAAGAGTCTCGTTAATTACGCAATTCCATTACTTTTGTCTGTGATAGTAAAGTTTGCGATTTGTGCAATTTAACTTTCCCGCTGCTACTGCAAAAGAAAAACAAAGCCCGGAAAAAAGCAAAGAGAGATAGGCGCAAACAGAGAAAGACTCGTAATTATGTGCTTATGTACGTGGTTCATGTGCACATCCATCTGTGGCACAACAAGACCCATTATGCTCATGCTATTTTCAGTTAGACTTGACTTGACAAAACTCAGCCCCAGCCCCAGCCCCAGCCCCAGCCCCAGCCCAGCCCATACACCAAGCACCATCCTCCATCTTAGCCAAAAAGGACAACAAACACTTTTGTAATGCATGGACACGTTCAGCTAATTAATGTGTCTTTGTTTGGCAACACATTTGTCAGTCAGAATTAATCAATGTAATCGCATATGTCATCCACTTTGTGACACATGTCAGCCTCTCAGTACGTGGAAATCAAAAAAAATTATTTATGTTTTTATGTTTATGTTTCATGTTATACAATTGTCATATTTGTTGGCTTTAATCACAAAAAAAAACAAAAAATAAATAAATGAACTTCGAAATTATAGTCGGAATGAGGAACAGAACTCAATGCGTGGAAATAAACAAAATATATAAAATATATACAATATATATATATATATATATATGTATTGGCTTTAATTACAAAAAAAGAAGAAGAAATTAAATAAATAAATGAACAATGAAAAATTATAGTTGGAATGCAGAACGGAAAATGCGTCAAATTTTGAATTTGTTTTTGGGTTTTTGTTTCTATTTAAAGTAGCTGAAGAAGTGAAACCAATTTGTTATTATTATCAAACAGCTTCTTTTTATAAATAAATGATATTGAAATTGAAAATGATTTGCATACAAATAATGTGGCTATTAAAAGTTAGAGTATTTGTTATTCGATATGCAGAAAAAGCTGCTGCTGCTGGGCAAGTTACGAGTTTATTTTGGCTGTCCTTCTATTTGGCGTTTCCGCATTATTACTCACAGCTTGACACAGACATTTTCGCAGGTCACCGACAAACATACGCACACACACGCACACACACACACGCACACACACGCAGTTAGAAACGGGCACATAAACACATAACATAATGCTGAACGGGAGCAACGCGACAACTGCCTACCCTTGTGGGACACTTTGCATGGTCGATGGATGACCGTACCGAAACACAGGAAACCTAATGAGCGTACCGCCCACGCACTGAAATGAGCACAGGACATAAAGGACAAAGGCTATAGACCATAGACCATAGAGCATAGACCATAGAGCATAGAGCATGGGACAGCACAGAGTACACGGCAAATGCCAATGATGGCGAGGCATACAACAAAGCAATTTAGTTGCACGGCCGCCGGACTCTCGGATGGACATGGAGGAAAAACAATAACAATGATGCACGCGATACTTAAGAAACTTTTGCGGCGGGCGACTCCATAATTAGAATCATTGATATACATGGAACCATTCAGTGTTTCTCAATTTGCTCAATGTAGCAGCACTGGGCAAAATTGTCCTTTTGCTTTAAGGGTCCATCGATGGTCGCAACGCACGACACGACAAATTCTCCTGCCCCAAA
This sequence comes from Drosophila seclusa, assembly GCA_035043575.1. Lineage (NCBI taxonomy): Eukaryota > Metazoa > Arthropoda > Insecta > Diptera > Drosophilidae > Drosophila > Drosophila seclusa. The sequence goes on along the minus strand of JAWNMX010000820.1, from coordinate 219,429 downwards.
ATAATATGGGTGTGTGTGTGTCTGTTTTATTTTTTGGGAGGTGTTGTGGCAAATGAGAAAACAATGCCCGGATAACGACTCTCCGATGTGCATTAAAAGATTTATTTCTTTGCGAATAAATGAAGTTTTTTTTTATGGCCTTGTGGGCGGAAGGCTCGCACACTACTTAGTCCACATCAGCAGCCACTTCCGATTTGGCAGCCACAGCCACAGCCGCAGCCACGGCCACAGCCGCTGCTCAGACTAGGGATGGACACATTTTGCACATTTTTTTCTATTAAACTAGATTGATTTTTCGAGATTTGTTTAGTAAAATTAACCAGTTTGCTTGCGAAAATGTTTATTAAACTTGTGGACTCAATCAGTATCTTATTCCATAAATGAACTCATTTTTGAAGTACGCATAAAATTCCCATTCGTTAAAATTCCATTTGCTTAAAACATTTTTGTTATGTTTAGAATTCTGCTTATAATAACTTTACTTTCTTACAAACCAGCTGTAAATATCCATTTCAATGCCAAACCTAATGTGAACTATCTCAATAAGAAGGCTCTAGTCGAGAGAGCTTAACTAGGACATCCTGAACCCGAGTTCTTCTCTATCAAACATGTACATATGTTTGTGTCTTGTCTGTTCAATATTGAAATACGCTTTAGTTAATATTATGTCTATACTATGTCATGGCATATTCAAAGCCCATTGAAAGGATACAAATTATCAGAAGTTGATTTTTATTTATATAGGAGAAACGGGAGCACTTATCGATCAAATCAACGTAAAAGTCTATAGTAATTATAGTGTAAGATCAAGAATAAATATATACTATATGGGAACCAAGAACCTTCTTTCCTTCTGCCTGTCAGTTATATTTGGATGACTCCAATTTGACGGGGGCACATCTGGTGCTGAGTCTGATTTCATTCATCGCTCATCGAACACGTTCGCATCTCTAGTTGAAAACTTACCTTAACTCTTGGTTAAGCAGTCCAAATGCCGCAGATTGGCGGAGACACACATTAAATACACACGCATGTGTCGTGTGTGTGTGCGTGTGTGTGTGCGTGTGTGTGTGCGTGTGTGTGTGCGTGTGTGAGTGAGTGTGTGTGTTTGCTTGTTAGTGTATGCTGTGTAATCGCTGAGTAGTTAAATACTCTTCAGTTATATTTATGTGGGTTGCAGCAAATTTAATGCGCTTTGCCGCAAGCAACACACACAGCAAGTCACAGGTTGACTAATGTGAGGAAAACTTGGGGAAGATTCTACTCGGATAATACCTTTAGCAGGCGAAAAGATGCTGATCGTCATTAACATGACGCTGGCCAAGTCGATCCTTGTTCTCAGTAGTGATAGCAGCTTGTGAACGACGGGTGGTAAGACAGGTATCCCCGGTTGGCCGTTACGCAGCCAAAGGAGTGACGACTCTTACGAAGCACCCCCAAGGGGATTTGGGGTGTCTGCATGCAAGCAAAAACTTGTCTATAACCCATTTGAAGGGATCGGGAAAGGTCACGAGATCTCATTCCATTGTGGTGGCAACTCTTCATTTGGTATAAGAGCAGCACGAGATATAATTAGAGGGACTTGCCTTAAAGAGCTCTAGTACAAGATCCGAGAAGTAAGTTGCAGATTGCTCGTAGATCGATCCATGATCCATGATCGATGATGAGGCAACCTTATTCACATAATAACTTTATTTTATCTAATTTATCGAAGCGAAAAGAAGGATATAATATAGAGCCGTTATCGAGAGAGGAACAGCAACTTCAACAGTTGGAACCTTCCCTGTGGCATGCGAATTATGAGAGCCCTCAAATGTCAGCATGTCCTCAGGAATATTTAGAATATATTAAACAAATAATTTATTTATATAGAGCAGAAATATGATAAGAAATATTAAAAATTGAGTCTGTTTCTAATATTTATTTATATAGATAAATGTACTTAATTTAATTTGTTAATCCATATATGTTACTATTCAAAAAATTTTGAAAATATGTCGGTTTTCAAATAAAGAATTTACCTCTAAGAAAAATGACCTACTAATTATGTGCAGACATTTCAAAACTATGTATATAACTTAAAGTAATTGTAAATTCCAGATAGTAGTACCTTATGAAGCTACTATATATGTACATATGTATAGTCGAGAACTACACAGACATGTTTAAGCGGAAACATAAAATATTTGAATCAACCTTTGATATTATAGAAAATATGCGCAGTTTTTATAAGGAATAACAAACAATTCTGAAAACTAATTTAAATTAAATTCAAAATGGTAAACATTTATTTAAATTAAGAAAGTTTTCTTTTAAGTAAGGTAGTCCCAAATTACCTGACTTTTTAAGGGTAATTCATCACTTCGCAAGTTTTCGAGTGGAAGCAGAACTGAGCTTGACGGAAATCAATGTAGACCGGATTTCTCCAATATTTAGTTGCCTTATTATATATTATATATATCATATTATATATATTCTATATTATATTCCCGCTTGTAAGCAGGATTTGGTGACATTGTGGCCTGTGTGAAGCTGGAAAATAGCTGCTCGTCACTCAATTTGTATATATTTGAATTAATTCGAGTTTTTGCGTTGCTTGTTCTTAATTTCAGAAATATGACATTAACTTGCGGATCAAGTAGTTGTCGCAAGAACAGCAGATTGACAGTTATTATAGTCGCTTCACTCGCTTGACTTTTATATACATATGTCTCCGTCCATGTCTGACTTCCGTTTTGTATCTGCCCCGCCTGCTTTACCTCCAGCTGCTGTTTGTGCGTGTGCAGAGTGCGATGGAACAGGGCATGTGGGAATGTGGCGAGTGTGTGTTTATATATATATGTGTGTTTGTGTGTGTGTGTGGGTGTGTGTGTGTGTCCAAATGCAAAACCTATAAATCTTGATACAGGCCATATTATTGATTGGCGCTTGCCACACCAGCGCCTGGATATGGATATGGATATGGATGTGCATATAAATGTGGATGTGGACATGGAAATGGACATGGTTGTGGGACACGCAAATGGACATCTGAACATATGGAGAAACATATTACGCATGGAAAATACTCAGCCAGCCGCAATATTGTCAAAAATGTATAAGAAGTGGTTGGCGGGGGTCAGGGATTGTGTGGGATTGAGTGGGAGGAGGAGTGGCGTGGTCGATATGCTCGACCAGCGGCCCCAGTGCGAATAATGGGATAAATAAATAATTCAAAGAAATAACGCTGAAATAAAATCAAATGCAATGACGAATTATGATGGTATATGTATCTTGGTTGTGGGCCCGTTGTTGTCCCGTTGTCCCGTATGATTGGGGTGCTCGTAAATCACTGACAATAGGCCAAACGAGCAGCAAACACCCCTCTGGCTCTGATTAGAGCACTACAAGTTAACCCCCCCACCCCCTCCCCCTCAAACACACACACACCCCTCCTTCCACCAAAGACGCCGCTGGTGTCAAGTGCCAAGGGCATTCGGAATATGTATGGAATATGGAGTATGGAATATGGAGTATGTAGTTGATGAAGTCGGGCCTGGACTGGATTTGGCAGAGCATCGTAGATGGGTTTGCATGGAGCGCTCTTTTGTCATAAATATTAAACGAACTTATCTCTTTCGTCTTTGTTTGCGAAAAAATTTATCATTTGAGCCAAGTTTGTTAATTATTTATGCTGCCATGTTTCATATTTTGATGCCCGCTGCAGCTGATTTATGGCACCAAATACCAAATTCCCAGGGACATCATACATACATTGTAACATAAATATGTACAGACGTACATACATACATACATACATCTATCTATATCTATGTGACACACTTACAACGACAATTCGGTACTTTCGAGCTACGTCGAACCCTGCCCCAAGTACAATCTTTTGCTTGATTATACAAATAATTAAATCTAATTATCTGATACAGATACCGATACCGAATAGTCTATAGATACATAGGCATATATATAATGTATATTATTCTTAATCAGACTTTCCCAAAATGTGCACCAAAGCAACATTTTCATTTGAAAAGCAAAATATGTGCAATTATTTTCAACGAGTTCTGTATTATTTAAGAACTATTTTGCCATAAAATTTGCAATAAATATGCAATAAAAAAATACAAAAATTTATTTTCATTATTTTTATTATAAATGGAAACTCAAATATAGTTCAAAGTTTGTGGAAAGCAATCAATAAAATTGCATTTATTCTGAGTAATGTTTTTCTCTTGTTTGGATTCAAAAACTCACTTTCAGTCAACTTGTGCCAAAAAAGTTTTTCAAAAATTTACTGAAACTGTATATACTATATATATATACTATAAACATTTGTTTATTACACAAATTCCAAAAAGAATTGATTTTTGAAAGGTTAGAGCAAAAAAATTAGATAATAGACTCTCAAAAATAGACCGAAATCGATTATAGATATTGATATTTTAAAAGCGATTCCTGTGAGTTTGCAAAGATCTTCAATGCCAGCACTTGCTCAATAGATTTCAATACACAGTTCCCAACTAACAGCATCCTTAGTAATGCCTCGGACGAAACCCAGCGTAATTCAGAAAGTAAAAAGGACAAAAACTGAGCTTTACTTACTTTTCAGGGTGGATGTGCAGTCGAGAGAGCATTATTCTAAAGACTAGAAAAAATTGTGATTCTTTTTTCTCGCTCTGCCTCGAAGTTGAAGTCCATAGAAGTCCATTTTGAGGCGCTAAAGTTTTAAAGTTTTATCCTTGAAACATCGGCTGTTGAAACCCAATATCTCTCACTGTTTTGGAGCTTGGTATCCAGAGAGGTCGATTACTAGCAACCTGTTTAAGAGCAGCGAGCTATAGAAGATATTATTATTGTTATAATTGGGGTAGCTCCACTGCTACCTATTAGATAAATTGTGCCCCCTTCTCAGTCTATACATCCTCCATCAACTCCGAATGATAGAATCTTTGCTGGTTTGAGGGTTTCTATGTCTTTGAATTTCATAACATGCATCCCCAGGATGCTGCGCCTATTTACTGCTGCTCATTCCCCAACACCCGCACTTCTTTCCACCTGTTTTCCACTGGATATACAACAAAAAATGTATATTTTCAAATTTACGTTGGTATTTTCAGGTTGTTTTTGAATCAGATTTAGATTCCTCGAACATTTTCTAGTCTAATTCCCTTGCAACCTCTCCGGTCAGCCGCAGTTTATCAGCTGGATTAGCAAAATTGTAAATGTCAAAGGGTTCAACTGTTGCCACAGAAAGAGTATTACGCAGTCGGTATGCTATGATCTCACTTGCTTAAATGCAATTTGACCCATTTAACGCAACTCGTTTATATGAGAAATTCTAGATGGAGCTATTATTTAGGTGTACGTAGATGCTGATTTATTGCTCTACTTAGTTAGAGCCGCCTTCCGCCTTCCGTGCTCCTCGCCCCGCGCCACGATACAAATTGTGTGGCGGGTTCGCTTGCGGTCCGGTTCAGTTTCGGTTCGGTTCGGTTTGGTTTGGTTTGGTTTGGTTTGGTCATTGTACAATACGCACCCAGTGAGCCACAAATTCGATGCGGTTTCAATGTCGGCTTTAGTGTCCATCTGTGTTTTGGAGTTAAAGTTCGCTTTGGGTTTCGCTATTGTTGAAGTGCAATAAAGTCGAATTTAATTGCCCATTTGAAATGAGCAAACTTAATGGACGATGACTCATTAACACTGACACGTCAAACAATAATGGCGTGTCTGGTTGTTTGCTGAAAAGGAAAACGGAAAGGCGGAAATTGAAATAACGCTTCCTGCAAAAATGGGACGACGACGATGAGGACGACAACCACGCACCACGAAAAGCACGTCAAAGAGTCAGAAGTCCATGTGTGTCCATGTCGATGTCCATGTCCATGCCCATGTCCTTGCCCATGACAAAAGCTTGTCTCGCCCCATCTTCCCCGGGCACATCAAAAGAATGGCAATACACATACACTTATACACAGCACAAAAAAAAGCAATTAAGGACGTTGAAAGCAATCTTAAGCGCTGGCTGACGGTGACAGTAACAACGAGAGTGGGCGGGCGGGCGGTCGGGTGGTTGGCGGGGATGTAGATGGGGTTCAGCATGTGAACTCTGCTGTCTGTGCTGCCTGCCTGTGAAGCCCTCAAGGATGTGACATGAAATGCTTATCAGCTGGCACAGGCGCTGGCACAGGAACGCCACTTTCAACACACATGCACACACACACACACTCCATGTGCTCACTCACTCACGCCCTCTGACACAACACACACACACACACATACGCATACACACCAAGAGTACGCCTATGAAATTAGTTTTTCCAAAGTTTTATCTGTGGGTCTCAATTAACCAAGAAACTACTGCCAGTTGCTGGCAGTTGCCAATGCTCAATCCAAGCGCATCCAATGAGTTCAATCAAAATGTAGCAGACGCTCTGCTCTTTAAATGTCCTTCCTCTCTACACAATTACACACACCCACACACGTACACACACACACACAGCTATACATATATATATATATATATGGAAGGCAGATTCCCATGCCTATTGAATGGCGTCGACTAATGAATAATGCCTGATTTTAGACCCTTATGGACCGGTAGGCTTCGCAGTTGCTCAAGTTTGCTGCCCTCCATACAAATGAGGGCCCGAACACTGCTATGAACAATTGGGCAACTGGCCACCAAGTGGTCAAAACCCAATTCGGTGGTATGTATGTGACCATTTGGCTGTATCAACAGCTCCTAGGTATGTGAACTGCTAGCGGCCAAGTTAATTGCAATGCAAAACGAAGAGACAATAAAAGACAACGGGTAATTAAGTATGTGTACAATGCGATATAGCCAGCCGATGTGATTTATTGCCATTTATGATATTCATTCACTTGTTGTCTTCCAACAGTCGACACATTTTCCACATGCATGAAATATGCTTTACAGATTACAAATTAAATTACAAATTGCTGCCAACAGGGGCAAATTTATTTCAATTTGCATACGTGATTTCAATTTGGATGTGAAGTGGGAACGTTTTGCACATATATATATATATATATATATATATATATATATATAATTGTTGATTTTATTGTTGTTTATTTATTATATTCTAAGATAGGATTTAGGCTTTACGATTTTCAGTGGTATGTTTTTACTTATTGATTATTGCGCTTGATGCGTCTTGCTTCACCGCTGCTTGCAACTCGATTACCGATATAAGAGAGGTATCGATACTTCTCTTTATATATATATATATATGTATATTCTGGATCAACATCTTGCATCAGTCAATCGATGTTTCCGAGTCATTTTTCTACACTCAAAATGCCATCTGAATTTTATTGTACACCTCTAAAAATATGTGGCATTCACTGCTAAAATTGTTACGCGTCGGTTTGTCCGCATGGGGCAGCTCCGGCCAGCCAGTGCTCAGTTAGGGATGGGTTTGACCCTGCCCGCCGACCGCACAATAAACGAGACTACACAAATCTACACATCTCCAAAAACAGCTGTTCTAACAGACAGTGGCAATTCAAAACACAAAAACAAAAAAAAAACGACTTTAATCCCGGCTTCCAACGGCGGCTTTGCTGTTACTGCCGTAGCGCTCCCGCCCTACCTGTGGGGGTAATTAAATAATCTTTATCCCCACCCTTGTAAATCTACCCGATCACCTCATTTCCTAACCCACTTCGGGTCCCCCTCCCTCCATTTACAACACTAGCCTACCATTTTCAAATTACTTCATTAGGTATTTAGAAAATGTCTAAATGGGCAGTATTATAAATATTAAACTTAACGAAACAACAAAAAAAAATTTAATTAAATAAAAGTAACCAAAAAAAATGATGCATCCAAAAAAAATAAATAAATAACAAAAAAAAATAACAAAAAAAAAATGATTAATACCAAAAAAAATATATAAATAATAACAAAAAAAAGTAACAAAAAAAAATTTATGAATGCAAAAAAAAAGTAACCAACCAAAAAAAATGATTGAGGCAGCAAAAAAAAATAAATAATAACAACAAAAAAAATTAATAATAACCAAAAAAATAAATAATAACAACAAAAAATAATTAATAATAACCACAAAAAATAAATATGATATACAAAAAAAATAATGTTGGAGTCCGACCGCTGACGTCTTTTCTTTATCGCAGCTTAGTCCAGACTGATCTTGACTTTGGCTTGACCTACACGTTCTGGCTCATTCTTTTATCTGCTCTCGGATAATCCTCCGTTATCTTGGGAGCTTTTGGGCCCGCGCCTTCTCTCGCTCTCTTTTGAACATGGGGCTACCACTCGTTGACGCTGTGGGCAGCCCCAACTATCGATAGCGTCGGCCCCGCTGCAACAACACCCCTGGATTCATAGGGACACCCCGAAAGAATCCTGGGAGCAAAGGGGTGGTTCGAGAATATCGCTACTTGCCGGTGCCCAACCTGGCCGAGCTGCCCACATAAAACTGACGACGCGCCCAACGTGGGGCTTACCACGATTGGATTCAGGGCTTAAGGTCCTTGGCATGGAAGACACCTAAGGATCTCCCCTGCAAATCCTCCAAAAGATAGGCGTTGTTCCCGACTCGCCGGACTACTCTCGCCTTCAAGAACTTTTTCGCGAACTTTGCGTTAAAGCCCTTGGCAAAATTACTCAACGCAAAATTCCGCCTATATACCTCTTGGCCCGGCTTCGCATGAAATGTGCGTGCCCGCTCCTCTCCGCGTTGATAACTGCGTTCGTAAGCCTTGTGTAGTTGTTGTTGGACTCGTTGTCGTATTAATTGGATTTTGTCGGCGGCCCGCAAATGAACGATTTCATGTTCACACATGGATCTTAATTTTCGAGCCAGTTTATAGCTCGCCCCATTTAGGAACATGTGGTGGCCAAACACGGCGAAGAATGGCGTGACTCCGGTAGCCGTATGCACTGCATTACGGATGGCCACTTCTATCTCCGGAAGGTACAAATCCCAGTCACGGTGATCCTGCCCAAGGTACGCCCTTATGGATGTTAAAACCGTCCGGTTGACTCGTTCGGCCGCATTACTTTGCGGCGAATACACGGCCGTTCGCATATGCGAAATCCCGAAAGACTCAATCATATTTTTAAAGGTGTGGGATATAAATTGGCGGCCGTTATCCGAGTGAATGCTTTCTGGCGTTCCGAATTTATAAAAAACCTCGTCAACCAGGAAGTTCACTACATTCGCCGCCGTAGCCTCGCGCATGGCTTTCAAAAAGGTGAATTTTGAAAAATGGTCGACGACTATAAATATCCATGCGTGCCCTTGCTTAGATCGCGGATACTTCCCGAGAAAATCAATGTACAGCTTTTGGAAGGGTCGTTCCGTCACAACTTCACTTCCAATTCCCACCTGCATACGGAAATTCGGTGCCTTACATTCCTTGCACGACTCACAATGCCGCACCCAGTCTTTTACCTGTACAACCATGCCTGGCCAGTAGAAATGGCGACGCAAGTTTTCCAGAGTCTTCACGACTCCACCATGTCCCGCCGTTTCATCTATGTGAGCCTTTCCGATTAGTCCGGCGGTCAAGGAGTTAGGGACCCACAACTTCCAAAACGTGCCTTCTAGTTCCTCTTCCGGGCGAACAAACTCCGTACGCTTGAATAGCAATTCTCCCTCTATCTTCACATCGGGCAACTTGTCTTGATTCTGGCGCACGTGTTCGAGCAAGGCTTGATATTCCTTAGACTCGAACTCGGTGGTGCTAAAGCCCAACAGCTGCTCGGGATCAAGACGTATCTCCTCGACACTGCGTGAAAGTGTGTCGGCCACTATGTTGTCTGTACCTTTCCGATGTTCGATACGAAAGTCATGTCCCTGAAGTTGCAAGGACCAACGAGCTAACCTCCCACTTAGGTCTTTCATGGACATCAACCATTTCAAGCTGGCGTGATCCGTGATGCAAGTAAATGGCATTCCCTCGATATAAGGCCTGAACTTCTTAATGGAGAGAATCGCCGCCAAACATTCTTTCTCCGTGACGGAATAGTTCTTCTGGTGCTTATTCAATTTTGCCGAGAAGAAGGCTATTGGTTGTTCCTCGTCTTTTACATTTTTTTGGAACAAAACGGACCCTACTCCAAACTGCGATGCATCACACTGGACAAAGAACGGTTTGGAGAAGTCAGCGTGAACAAGCACAGGTGCTGTAGTCAACGCGGTCTTCAAAACCTCCACGGACCGTATAGCTTCTTCCCCCAAAACTAACTTGCCTTCACCCTTCTTGAGCGCTTCCGTCAACGGTGCGGCTAGGCTAGCGAAATCCCGTATGAATCGCCTATACCACCCAGCAGTGCCTAGAAAAGAGCGAACCTCTTTCCGCGAACGTGGTATCGGGATTCTTTTAATTGCTACCACTCGCTCGGGATCCATGCGTAACATACCGCCACCGATGATGAATCCCAGATACTTCAGGGACTTAAAACAAAACTTTGACTTCTGCAAGCCGATGCAAAGGTTTGCTTTCCTGAGGCAATCTCCTACTCTTCGCAAGTATTTCATATGGGTGGGAAAATCGGGGGCGATTATCAGTAGATCATCTAGATAGACAAAGACATTGGATCGTAACTCAGCGGGTATCACTTTGTCCATCAAACGCACAAGTCTTTGGGCGGCATTGCATAGCCCGAAGGGCATCATTCGAAACTGGTATAACGGCCTTCCAGGTACTGCAAAAGCAGTATAGGGCTTACTCTTTTCGTCCAGTTCGACCTGCCAATACGCAAACTTCAAATCTACGCTGGAGATGTAGTAAGTTTGGTCGATCCTGGACAGTATGCCTTCTATGCACGGCAACGGATAGGCATCCTTTATGGACAACTCGTTGAGTTTGCGGGCATCCAAACAGAAGCGATTCTTACCCGGCCTGCGTACAACAGTTGTACGGTTACTCCACGGGCTATTGCTCTCTTCTATGACGCCTAGCTCCAACATTTTGTCCACTTCACCATGCACCAATTGTTGCATGGCGGGTGACAAGGGATAGGGCCTATCCTTGAATGGTTGCGCCCCTTCGACCAAATCGATGGTATGTCTTTCTATTGCCGTCTTCCCCAAGCCATTGTCTTCGAATGACAGAAACATTTGCTTTACGGACTCCAATTCGTTTCTTTCGTCCCTAGACAACTCCCATGATTCTGGCTCCCCCTCTTCCTCATCCTCATCGTCCCCATAATGCGTCATGGACACCGCCAATACTTCCTCGACTTCCTTCTTGGTCGTAAATAAGTTGTCGGGACCCAGGATGGTTGGAGCTAAATCAAAGGCTCTCCAAAAGTCAATTCCAAAATAGGCTCGTTGTTGGAGATAAGGGCATACAAAGAAGGTGATATTCTTCAATTGACCCCGGTATGATATGGGTAGGTCAACTCGGCCGATGATCGATCGGTCTTGCCCTCCGGCTGTTCGGACTATCGACACATAGGGCTGCATTCGGATCGCTAGATCCTCAATCAATTCCCTGCTGCCTTTACCTAGCAAGCTTACACTCGCTCCGGTATCCAAAAGACCTCTTAACGAATATCCGCCTACCAATACCTCCTCGAATACGCGTGAGTCTCCCCGTTCGCCTCTCCGTATGGCCTCCACAACCGCCTTTCGCCTTACCCGTCGTCGTTGAAAGCGTTCACGCGTCTTCTTGACTCGACGTGATAACATTCGCATCCCTTCTAATTGTCGGTCACTAAATATCCGATTCTTTACTGCTAAATATTTTCTAAATCTTTCATCTAGGGGTAAATGCCGGCTTAAACTATTATCCTTATCGCTACAAATTTCTCCGGGCTGGCTCCTTATTCCTTCTCCTTTGCGGCTTGTATCCTCGAACGTGGGTCGCCCGTCCTCCTCACGCTCCTCCGTCCGTTTCCCGAGCATTCTGGACACTTCGGAGAGATGGTCCCTGGACAGCCGCATCTATAACAAAACAGTTTGCGCTCCAGGGAGGGACAATTCCGGAAATCGTGATTTCCCTCTCCACAATTCCAACACCCTGGCCGATTTAGGCGTTTCCGATCCGCGCTTATTACTTCCACCATTTCCTCGGAATCTGCTTCTATTTCGTCCAGGGCTTTTCTCCCGCTCGGATACCGCTGAGCGTCACCATGGATTGGTCGGCTGTACCGCTTTCCGAAACTAGCTTCGACTTCGCACGCTTCGTCCCTCAACTGGTCCACGGTAAACAGCTCCATGGCATATACGTACCTGGCTAAGTTGTCTTTTAGACCTTTCTTTATAATTTTGACCAGATCACGCTCCGGCAAGGGTTTCTGTAACCGCGAGGCTAGCTGTCGCATGGCGTGGATATAATCTTCGGCGCCTTCCCCGGACTGTTGCTCACGCTTTAACAATTCATGCATCCGGTCATGCTCGGACCATGGACCTCGAAATCTGTCTAGCAGGGCTTTCCGCAAAGACGGCCAACTGTTGACTCTGGCTTGACGCACGTACAGCCAGTACCAGTCCCTGGCTTTTCCGGTGAGCAAGGTATGGAACGACCTCAATATTTCGTCCCAAGGGCAACGATGTTGGTACTGAAGGAATTCTAGGCGGAAAACGAAATCTTCGACGGTGGACGGGCGACTGTTCCCGTCGAACGAAACTCCCCATCTGTCCACCCTCCAAGAGTGATTCACCCGCTCCCGAATGTTTTCGTACGGGGGCTCGTACACCTCATCTTCCTCATCTCCCTGCTCTGTCCATCTCCTCTGCCCCACACACGGATTTCGCCATTCACGAGCATATTGGTCGGCTCCCTTGGTTGGCTCGGGAGTACCCCTTCCTTCCCTTAAATCTCGTCGGATCGGTTTGAGCGGCGGTATGGGCGGGATTGTCTTCCTGACCGGTGATGTGGCTAGACGCCGTTTCGGTACTGCCCCGCCATTCGATGGGATTCCGGGCCTTTGGTTCCAAAAGTCGGTGGGTGGTGCTGGCGGTAAAAACACATCTGATGACCTGGGCGGCCCCTCAGCTTCCATCTCTCGGGTGGCGACCCTCGGTCGCAGGACCTCATTTAGTAGCTGCATCATGTCCTGCATACCCGCTCGAATTTCATCCCTAATTGCATCACCAATTCCGGGGGACATGGACTGCCTATAGGTGGCGTGAGCTTGAGCCAGTGCCGCATTGACCGCTGACTTTTCTGCGGAACCCACTCCTGGCGGTAGGTTTCGCACTTCGGCCGGAACGTCATCCCTATTCCGAACCGGGGTGCGAGGAAGACCAGTGAGCGTAAATGGTGTCTGAGGGGCTGGATCTGGCCCATCATTCTCGCTCCACAAGCTGTCGTCTTTCGGCTGCCCGCGAGAACGTGTCTGATGACTGTGTTCGCCACCAGTAGCCATTATAAGTCCTTGTACTAATTATAATACAATAAATAAATTTTCCCTAAACTAGCAAAAAAAAACAAAAACAAAAAACACTCAAACTCTCGAAATTCCGAATACAACAAAACTTTTACCTAGTATCCTACCAAAATGTGTCTATATCTTATATATATTATGCAATAATATCTCTTCACTATAATTATTCTTGAATATAATGAGGGAAGGGAATCCCAATGGGGTCGGAATGTGATCGAACCTATCTGCGCTACATCCGAAGGAAATGCCGGCTCCTGGGTTGAATTGTCGATTGCTCAGGTCATCCCTCTTGTGGATGACCGGCAATCGAGATTATTCACCCGCGTCTCTAATCCGTTCCGTTTTCTTAGCTGGTAGCCGTCCACAAACACTGACCGGACCTCGAGGCATCGCATAGTGACCTTACTGGTCCTATGGGCCACTCGAAAGTCCGAACAGTCCTGTAGACAGCTACAAGCCAGAAAACAGACGATTTTCGACAACAAAAAAAATTACTACTTAAACACAAAATCTAAATTTAATATATTGCCACTGACACAAAAAAAAATAATTCTACAAAAAAAAACAAAGGAGCCCTGTGCGCGAATCACCTGCTCTTGAAAAGCGGTAACGACTTCACAGCCTCCACAATGACATGACCAAAACCAACATATATTTTTGGAGCAATGTACGCTCACTCCCATGAGTCGCGTAAGCCTCCAAATCCCTATTATTTCCCTAACAAATTTGTGGGAATGCTGCTCGGATCATCCCCAAGTCGCGCAATTGAAGTGAGCCTCAGGCTCCGAACAAGCCGCGACCTCAGAAAGATCCAGAGCAGCAGACAACATTCAGCGAGATTTCGTCGTCTCGTATTTATTTATTTTTTTTTTACTTCAACACAAAATTCGCAGGGTCCACGCAGGCGCCAACCTACATGGGCTGAAAACCCTGTGTAATATTCGTAATTGGGCGCCATATTGTTACGCGTCGGTTTGTCCGCATGGGGCAGCTCCGGCCAGCCAGTGCTCAGTTAGGGATGGGTTTGACCCTGCCCGCCGACCGCACAATAAACGAGACTACACAAATCTACACATCTCCAAAAACAGCTGTTCTAACAGACAGTGGCAATTCAAAACACAAAAACAAAAAAAAAACGACTTTAATCCCGGCTTCCAACGGCGGCTTTGCTGTTACTGCCGTAGCGCTCCCGCCCTACCTGTGGGGGTAATTAAATAATCTTTATCCCCACCCTTGTAAATCTACCCGATCACCTCATTTCCTAACCCACTTCGGGTCCCCCTCCCTCCATTTACAACACTAGCCTACCATTTTCCAATTATTTCATTCTGTATTTAGAAAATGTCTAAATGGGCAGTATTATAAATATTAAACTTAACGAAACAACAAAAAAAAATTTAATTAAATAAAAGTAACCAAAAAAAATGATGCATCCAAAAAAAATAAATAAATAACCAAAAAAAATAACAAAAAAAAAATGATTAATACAAAAAAAATATATAAATAATAACAAAAAAAAAGTAACAAAAAAAAAATTTATGAATGCAAAAAAAAAGTAACCAAAAAAAAATGATTGAGGCAGCAAAAAAAAATAAATAATAACAACAAAAAAAATTAATAATAACCAAAAAAATAAATAATAACAACAAAAAATAATTAATAATAACCACAAAAAATAAATATGATATACAAAAAAAATAATGTTGGAGTCCGACCGCTGACGTCTTTTCTTTATCGCAGCTTAGTCCAGACTGATCTTGACTTTGGCTTGACCTACACGTTCTGGATCATTCTTTTATCTTCTCTCGGATAATCCTCCGTTATCTTGGGAGCTTTTGGGCCCGCGCCTTCTCTCGCTCTCTTTTGAACATGGGGCTACCACTCGTTGACGCTGTGGGCAGCCCCAACTATCGATAGCGTCGGCCCCGCTGCAACAAAATGTTAGAATACCCATAAAATTATTTTTATTGCTATCGGAAATCGAAATGTGTCGATATTCGAGAAACGGAGGCAGTCATCAGTAAAATGAAGCAAATTCGAAGTTGGAGTAATCTTTACTAACACAGTTAATACATATCAGTTCAAACGATTTATTGCAAGTTTTGGTTGGAAAGTTCTGTTGGAGATTTTGGATAATAACTGAGAATCGGAATACGTCCAGATTTGTAGAAATTTACTTTGATGCATATTATTGGCACTTTCATAATTTATATTTTGAATCGATATGGGATATTCGATATTGGGTTCTCTTATAGATTATCAAGATGCCAGTTTTTATAATTCTAGTTTGGATTTTTTTTTAATATTTGGAAAACAAATTTTTAAATTCCATAGTTTTTTTTTTGTGTAAAAGTAGAAATTTCTTTCGTCAGAAATATATTACTTCTGTTTTCCAGGGTATTTTTAATAAAAATGTTAGAGATTTATTTCGGAAAGTTAAATAATGTATCTAAATTTTAGGATATTATTTTATAAGTTCTGTAGTCTTCTATATAGGAACCATAAAATTGGAGTATAACTGCGTGTAAGTCTGTGCAAAGTGTTCAATATGGGGTGCTAAGCTATGGTCACCATATTTGGAGATCGGTTTTAAGGTTTGCCGGCCAGGTCTCAGGCTAAAAATGGGAAATGCGCAGTTTTTGAGCAGTTAACTTTCCGCAAAGCGCTGTTTATGGTGATTCCCTTAGACTGTTAAATAATTTTGGCAACTTCATTATACCCTTTTATACCTTATCAATGTATTTAGGGTATTAATATAAGCCATAAAATGTTTAACAAAGTTTTCATAGAGATTTGTACAACAACAACCATGCCCCATGCCCCATGCCACATGCTATTTGGGATGTGTCCGTCGTTTCGCTTTTGTTTTTCTTTCGAATTTTTTCATAAAGCAGCCAAAACGAATATTGTGGACATTAAAATGCCACAAAACGTTTTATAGTAATTTTTCACCGGCTCCGTCCGTCGCGCCGGCTGGCGGATGTGGAAGGTTTCCTTGGGTTGGGCTGAGCTGGGCTGGGCTGGGTTGTTTTGCTTTGGGTTTGGATTGCTTTGTGTGGGCTTAGATTTTCGTGGCGGGGAAGAATGTTGTCGACGTTCATGTTGATCTCACGCTGTGAAGTAACACGGCACACGCATCTATGCTGATAAATTTTTATCTTTGTATGACAAGTTAATAATGTGCCGCCTGACAAGGCGTCAGGCCTGTTCTTTGGACGGACCTCACCGTAACTGGCAACAGGACGGACGGACGGATGGTTGGGTGGATTGGGTGGGGAAACAAGCATCCGCATACACAGTGGCAACAAAATGAAAACGACCAAAAGGTTTTGTGAAACTTATTCAAATTGGCTGCTGTAGGGAAAGTTTTTTCTTGGAGTTTTTACGGATTTATTGCGATTTTTGGGTCACGTGACTGTCAAGGAATTCCGAAACTCTCCTTTCCCAAGCCTCGCTCCGCATGCTTTTGTAATTGTTTTTTATTTGATTCATGCGCCCGATAGGAACACAATTGGTTGCACTGCACAAACATTATCAGGTGATGTCTAGATAACGAAATATAAATATGTATACATATGTAGCATATCACTGCAGTTGGCAGATATATCAAATCTGCTAAGATCAAAAGATAATCAAAAAAAAAGTGTTCATAATAGTTCTGGAAATCCTAGCACATATTTGTAAAGTGAAAACACGTCTCTTGAGCTCTACTTGTTGAACGATTATATTAAAGAAAGAGGATAGATTAATTTGACAATAGTTAATAGCTGAGGGTTAGTTGAGAGTTAAGGTGCAAATGTGGGCTACGAATATCAGATGCTATTAACTAAGCTAATAAAATACAAGTAAGAAAGCTGTAGTCGAGTGAGCTCGACTACGATAAATCCTGCACCCAGTTGTTAAATATATTATACTTTTATTGCCAAATTTTCCTTTGAAAAGTCTTGCACCCAAATGTGAGAAGGTCTTCAAGTGCACTCGTTCCTTATCGCATGCACATTCAAACATATATATCTCTGCAGAATACACTCAGAAACATATTGACGTTCGCGGCGATTATCAAGCCATCTCTTTCTCACACATGCGCTCACATATTTATGCTTGCGGCTGCTGATAGAAATGAGTTCAATATGAGAATCTACTTTCGACTATAACATCGGTGTTACTTATACGATCTTGAAATGAAATTTGGGCAGTTGATCAATAATATGCATATGCATATTATGTATTAATTAGCAGATTCTGTCTTTAAAATTGTAGCATTAATCGCTATCGGAAACCGAAATGTATCCTTTATATTCCTGAAACGGTGGCATTTATCGATAAAATAAGGCAAACTTGATCTGCGGCTGGTATCCGAGAACCTATATTATAAATTTGAAGTCTCTATCTTTTATAGTCTTTGAGATTCGCGTGTTCATACAGACGGACAGACAGAAGGAGGGACGGACAGAAGGACATTGCTATATCGACTCGTGTCGGAGATGCTTCCTTCTGCCTGTAACATACATTTGCACAAAACCATTATACCCGTTTTACCCATTTTTAATGGGTTAAGGGTATGTCGCCTTGGCAAGACAAAAATATGGTTCTTGCATTCGCCAAAGATAAATAGATTTGGTGGCAGAGCTAGATGTTCAGCAGGATGCATAGAGGATCCATAAAAATTGTTTAGCTCAATTAATAACTTAATTTTGGATGGGTAATTTTATCAAATTTATCAACTAAATTCATTTAAAGTCTCGTGTAGAGTTTTTTATTTTTTTATTTTATGTACACCCCGTTTATCGTTTATCGTTTATATATGTGGGTAACCATGCATATACATATGTATTGCATTGAAAGCAATATCGATTTGTGGGCCGCTGTGGCCCGCGTCGAGATAGTCACAAATAAAAATGGAAACGCACACTCGACAGTTTCGAAACGCAAAAGTTGTTATACATTCATATCTTGAAAATTACGACACCCTGGGGAAGCGGGTGTTGGTCACTTAACCTCCCAGCCCTGCCCCCACCCAATTTGATATCGACATTGTCCGCACACGGGTCTAAGGTGGCGGGTATGGGACTTTGAAATGCCACTTGGCGTCAAGTATAAATCTTGGCAAATGGAATCAGTGGCGAACCAAATGCTTAATATTCGAAACACATCCTGTCGATGGGATATTGGAAAGTATGGCCAAAGCTGATGCCTAGGTGAGGGCCAGGACACATCGCCGTCTGAAGTGGCGTTGGCCAGGCCAGCACGCATGTTTGAACGTGCACTCGTAAACAAATTTATTCTATTTTTAAGGAATTCTTTTCAATTTATTATACATAGTTTGCGGGCCAATCAATTTGACTTTATGGCTTTATATGCATTACATAAAAACCTTTACCGGTGATTTTGACCGGCGGATGCTCTATTTTCGGTTTGCAGGCAACAACTTTTTATCATCATACCGAATGGAATACATAGCTCTAAGAATTTTGAAGAATTGCTTTTGAACTCTTGTATTTCTAGATTTTTTCATATGTTCTGGAAGCAGAGAGTTTTATATATTGGAAAAACAGTTAAGTTTCTAAAAAAGGTCGCCAGCTGACCAACCCGAAGGAGCCGATGGTCATTCTTGATGGAGCTATTGGTGCCATATAATGGAAGTCTGGGATCGTGCATGACCAGCAGTGCCTGGTTATAATATATAATAAATTAGATATAGAAAGTAGTGAAGACGCTGAAGAGAGGCTCAAAGAGATATGCAATGTAAAGGTGAAGCTGTTGCAAAGACAAGTTATGGAATATGAAATTGACTGCATTTAATAAATAATAAAAATGAATAATGAATTTGAATGTCGGTTAATTTGAAGTTTTTAACAGATGTACACAAAGATGTACAGATGTAAGCAAGAATCGAATTTGAAAGGATGAGTCAATTTATATAAAAATAAACTTGATCTGTATATGGCTTACGAGAACTAATATTACAAATTGAAAATCTGTAGATCATAAGAGATTTTACAGATGGTCATGACTAGATCAACTCGGCAGCTGATGTTGATCAAGAATGTGAATATGGTACAACTCGAAAATTACCTTTTTTTGCATATTACAAATTAAAACAATTTATACTTTAGTGAAATTAATCTTGCACTATAAATGACATTTATATAAAAAACTAAAGTTAATTTTAGGATCAACTTTGATCTGGTTTTGCAGTTGAACTGACTCGTCAATCGCCAATCATCAATCGTCAATCGCATCCGTTGTTAAACTATTGAATAATTTGGCTAAGCGGAGCAGTCACTAATTTGAAAATTGCGTTTGGTTATTAAATTTGTGTGTTTACGGCTTCATTGCCATGTATATGCAAGTAATCGAAACAATTTATTGTCTGCTTCCCACTCTTGAAGGCACCCCCAGCACCCCCAGCAACCCATGATGGCCATCCGGCTGCTTAACTAAATGTAAATTTGCATTGCTCGAACCAAAAGCAGAAGAAGTAGCAGCAGCAGCAGAAGACGAAGCCGAAGCTGTTTGCTTCTGGCCATAATGACGGAACATCTAGTGGGCTAGATGTTTGCCATCGACTCTGGGGTCCCCAGGCCGAGGCGGGTTTGTCCTTTCTAAACGTTCTATAATTTGCTTATTATGCGCTTCATGCTGCTCGCTTTTATGTTTTGCCACTTTTTTTTGGCACCCAAAGCATAAAATACGCACCCTCTTTATACACATCCACATTCACATCCGCATCCGCATCCACATCCACATCCGCGTCCAAGCTCAGCACCACCCCCACAAAAAAGCAAAAAAAAAAAAAACAGAAAGAAAAAGCAGGCGCAGCGCATCAAACGGAAGCAAGGCCCCCGTGGTCCTTGCTCCTTGCTTTTTGCCCCCCCTCTCCCGGTAACCGTCTATGGTTCATATTTTGTCATAATTTATGTCGCTTTGGGTGTTGTTGCCGATGCCTCGACCTTAACTTTGCCATTGGCTTCTACTGTTGTTGTTTCTGCTTCAGCACACATCGGCAGTGGCTCAGGCACTGGCACTGGCACAGGCACAGGCACCGGCACCGGTAGTGCCACTGATACTGGTACCGCAGCCAAGACACCTTTTTGGCAGTGGTTGATTTGCTTGCAAATTTATTAAAAATCTTCTGGAGCCATTTTATTATATCATATCCGTCAGAAGACAGTGCGAACGCGTCTGCGTCATCGAGGGTTGTCACACAGATACAGGCAACCAATGCAACAATACTTTATACATTGACTACATGTATTTTTTACCAACTTAGTCCACATTAAAAAAACAAAAAACATTAAAGTAGTATCGAAATAGGCTGATTGCTGATTCGTTATGAAGTGTGCTTGTCCCACAACAAATGTAGCTGCCCTCTTGCTGGGGTATGGCTACCACCTCACTGGATGCCTGATGCCCCTTTTCCATTCCGATACCCATTCCCATTCCCATTCGCAATTTCCCTTTCTTGTTGCGCTGTTGCTTGTGGGCTTTGCGCCCTTGCGCTTCCGTCGCATTCGCATGCTACGCATTTCCTCATGGGATTCCGTGGCATCCATTGCGATGTTCTTTTGATATTGTAATGTACATAATAGGATTTTTATGACACCTTCGCTGCGGCTGGCTTCGCCACTGCCACTGCCACAGCCAGTGGCACTGGCTGCGTTTGTCGTTTTGGCATTTAAGCGTTGCCACTTGCCACTTGCCTGTGCCAGTTGCCGTTTGATGGCCCAAGTTCCGCTTACACCTCCACCTCAGCGCCCATCGCTTGTCACCAAAAGTAGCAAATTTTATCGGCCGGATGTGTGCGCGGCATGCGGATTGTGTGGATTTGCATGAGATCATGAATTTCACACGATGGTAATGGTCACATTAGCATTGACTACACGCGTTTATTGCCATTATGCCCCCATTTCCGACCCATCCACCCATCGCCCGGGCACCCATCTGGCATTCTGGCGAAGTGCATGTGCCACATTTGTTATATGCAAATTTGGTTTTAGGGCTCCTCACCTTTAACATTTCATTTACACTTGCGGTGCATATTTTATTGCCTGTTGTCTCTACATTGTATTACTGCACACAATTGGCCAGTTACATATTAAGCTGAATATTACAGCCACTTTCCTCTGATGGCAGCGAGAGAAAGAGAGAGAGAGAGAGAGAGGGAGAGGAGGAGGAGGAGGACTATAAATGAGATGCTGGTGCTTCGAGCAACACATGTGATCCCACCAGGACATTTCTGAGTACTTTAATAAACAATAAGATTTAATTTTCGGTACAATGTGTAATGGTAGCCATAAACAAACCTGAACACAAAGCTTGAAACGCATCCTTATAAATTCTACTACTAATGCCAAGTTTTTCTTATTTCAATGAGTGCCCCCGATTCTAATCTGATTATATAGAAAAATAACCGATTAACTGGCGTTATTATTATGAGCCTACAGCTCCCCCATCAACCCCAGCTCCTGCACGAATGCTAGAATCTCTGCTGGGTTTGGGGTTTCTATCTCCTTGGGCTTCATGACATGCTTCCCTAGGATGCTGCATCTTTTCCTAATTAAGGCGACGCATTCTGCTAGGATGTGCATTGAGGATTCCTCCTTGCTTCCACAAAACGTGCATACATCGCTACTATAAATACATAATTTAGTTAGTGTCCTGTCAATAGACTGGTGAGTATCCTGAGCCTGTTCTTCCCCATGGATATTACTTGCTTAAATCGTTTTTGATTATAGTCACCTAAAAGACTTCTGGCTTGTCGGAGTCCTGGTGCCTCTGCCCAGCTCCGTTTTCGCCTCTGTCTTTCTTCGTTTCTGATTTACAGCCGTATTGTGTGTCTTTCTATGCCACAATACAGTTCAGGGCCTATCAGGGGTCTCTCTGCCCCCATTATTATAATATAATATATGATGGGAGTGAGACTGGGAATCGAGAGCCTCAACAGATTTGAATTTCTATCAATATTTACAGGTGAATATGAATTTATTTCCTTTACCTGTTGTACATCAATTGCAAACATTTATGAAAATTAATTGCTTTTATGTTGCATAATCAAATTTGAGTCTGCGAGTGATTTGATTGTTGACCTGTGCTTTTGTAAATATTTTAGACCGTCTGACACTTAGTTGTTTAGTCGAATGCGGTTACAAAATTCAAGAGGGTGAAATCAGTCCTCTGTAAATAATATCACGTCAACAACAAAACAAAATTGGGCTCACACAAATTGTCGGGTGATAAATGGCCTTAGCGGGATTTTATTTATTTTTTTCTGTTGTCGTCATTGTTGTTTTTTTTTTTTGGCTTTTCTTTTTTTTTGTTTTTGTATTAGGTAAAAAAGATACTCTTCATTACATTTGTTGTTGGCCCTGGCCCAAATATGCGGCCATTACTTAATTTTAGCATAAAAGTGTACATAATTTGACATTGACAACGGAGAAGACAGCGAGGAGCGCAGGGTTGATCGGAAATGAGAGACTGAATGTAGCAGGAGCACAAGTAGTACTGGAACGCGAATTGAAAGGGAACCAAGGGGGTGGGAGGAGGAGCAGCAGCAGCAGCGGGAGCAGGAGCAGGAGAACGGTAACGAACGGGAGCGCAAACAGGAACCCCAAAATTGATTAATTGGTTTGTGAGAGTCTAATTAAATAAAGCGGTTCAGCGCTCGGTTCTCAATGGTTCGTGGCTGGTTGAGGTGGGGGGGGGGGGGGGGGGATGGTGAATTGAGAAGCCCGCTTGCCGAGGGGTCGAAGTGTTAGACCCACGTCAGACCAGCGTCACCACTTCGAGTGGGGCTTTATTGGGCGCTGCTCTACTGCCACACTGCTATACTTTAAAAGACCGCATTTTTACTTTTTGTTTTTATTAATGTGACGGCTATTTGTTTCTAGTAAGCAATTACAAAGCAATTTTATAGCAATTACCTTCTTCTAACAGCTTGGGACAAGGCTTTTTAATGCTGTTTAGGGCAACCACACCCGAAATCCTGCCCACTCCAAGCCACAATCACTGAACTGACGGTGGACGGTGGCAAATATTGCCCGTTGAAATATGCAACTCACCCACCCTGCCCTCCCCCGGCCCAGCCCAGCCCAGTCCAGTCGAGTCAAAAGTAATTTTAGCCTGACTCTGGGACAGATGTGACCATGTCATGTGCTGTGAAATATTTGCTTTTCTGCAGTTTACTTTCTTTGCTTTTACGCCGATTTTCGTAATTTTACAGTTTAGTCACCTACTGTCAGCTATAATTAGGATTTTCATTTTTTTTTAAATATATTTTGTGCTTGGGAATTTCTTATTTTTTCTGGACTTCTTCAACTCCGGTTTGAGCCACAACATCTTCGCTGGTGTTGTCATATATACATTTGTCACTTAAGTCACCCTGGTCAAAATTCCTACAGACTTCGGACACTAAGGAAGTCGAGTTCGAGCGGATCAAACAACTATAACTAATAGCTGCCTTAATAAAAAACAGTTGAAAGTTTTTTTTATTGCATTACAAATATTATTTTTTATCCTTACCAAACTAAAATTTTTATTTTTTATTCTTAAGTTTCTCACATTTGGCAGAAGCAATCATTTGCCGTATATACATAGGTATATACATCAGCTATCAGTTATATATAGCTGCCATAGGAACAATCGTTCGATAGATGAGTGAGTTGTGGGATTGTTAGAAACGTGTTGAAAAACGAAAAGGAGCGAAAAAAAATTAAATTCAATATATATATTTGAATAATTCAAAGAATTCCAACTCGACGCAGATCTATAAGTATGAGAAGAAAGAAGAATGAATTTCTTGATTTTCGAAATAATTTCTCAATATAAGAAAATGTTTCCAAAAATTAGCAAGGCTTGCCCTAAATCCGCAATCCAAAAAATACAGTGCCTTTTTTTTAATTTTTTTTTTTTTAGAAATATTTTTTATTATTAAGAAGTTAAACTTAAAATTTTTTTTTTTATATATCTTTCTAGTAAATTTCGTATTTTATATTGTATGCGAAATACGCTAAAAATTAGAAATATTTTATGTAAATTTTAGAAAAATGTTGAGTTTACATCATTACTCCAATCTCATCTTCGATTTAGTTAAGTTTGGTATTATGACAGCTAAGAAGACAATATTTGTAGTACTCAGGCTCTTTCTGGCAATATATCTTTATTTTGTATTGAAATACTTTTGAAGAACTGCCACATTGTTTTTGGGAAAGACCAATCTTCGAGCATTACTTTTCAGACTTTTCAAATGCTTACGCTTAATAAAATGCAGTTTTTGGTTTTGGTATTCTTCGTTTACTCTTCGCTAATAAATAATGAATTCTGTAAACTAGATGCGCACAAATATTTTTCTTTAAAGAACCTTTTAAAAATGCCGAGCATTTCTTTGATGTTGTATGTCGCATCTTTTTCGCAGCGTTTGCCCCTTCCCCGGGAGACAAACAAAGCAACTTTCCAATTGGAGGAGTGGAGAAGACCGCAGTTGACTTGTTGGAAGGCCAGCGGCTAGGAAAAGTGGGCAAAGTTTTTTTTCTTGCTTTTTTTTTCAAAAAATTTACCGATAATGCGTAAAATTCCATTAAATCGTGTGTAATTAAATGACATTTACTTTAGCCGCATTAAAAAGAACATAAATCAGCGACTACTGCAGCAAAAGCATATTTGGCTGGCGGGCCTTCGGCCCTTCGACCAACTTCCTCCTGACCCTGGCCGCTGATTTGGACCGGGGGCCGCTAAAAGTTTCCCCCTCGTTTGCGTACCCAGAAGCCAAAACAAACATGGGGTGAATTGCTTTGCCGCATGCCGTCGCGGCGACTTAAATGGATACAGCGACGACGCCGTCAAGGCGGAATCTGTAAAGAAACCTAATTTATTGAAAATTTGTGGCTGGGGGGTGAGTCTCCTTGACTTGTTGCCCTTATTGCTGTTGCTGTTTTTGTTGTTGCTGTTGTTGTTGTTGTTGTTGCTATGCCCGGTGGCAAGCTGTGACCTTTTCTTTGTTTGTGTTCACAGTGTTATAAAGACAACATTCTACTACTTAATGTTCGTCGCACCACTCCCGATGGCAGTTACCGGACTCCACATCCACATCCCAAACCACTCCCCCACTCTCCTGCAGATAGGCGCGTTTTCGTAGAATGTAAAAAAAATATACATATTTATATATATATATATATATATATGTATATATATTGCATCAAAGAAAAAAAACAACAAAGGTCCTTCCCTGTTACAAATTATGTCAAAGGCTGGGGACTAACGGACACATTAAAAAAAAAGAAATTTGGAAAACAGCATATTACTTTTAAAACGAGCACTTTCGAAACATACTTTTCACTTACCTTGATTAGAAAATACTGTGATTCACTTTTATATATGTACATATGCATCATCGTTTGCGGCAGTCCATTCTAATACTGAAGCATCACGATGGATGCCAAGAACAATGAGCAATATATGCAGGAGCAACTGGATATGGAATAGGATAGTCCGCTTAGATCGACCGAAAGATATTGTCTTAACTAGACTTACTACTACTATACTATACTATACTAATATAATAATATCTTGTAATCAATTCAGAGTCCTCCATTTCTATAATACTTCGAGTGGTGGGCTTAACTAATTCATAGTACTTATTTTACTTGGTCTGATTGGGTTTTTTCTCGATTTTCCCCATTTTGCATTTAAATACGTCGAGAAATCTTTTAAATATTTCTTCTTTTAAATATTTCTTCTTTTAAATTTATAGTTTTAAATTGTATTTTGAATTTAATTCAACTTTTACTTTTTGTTATTTTAGTTGGCATTAAATAAATAAATAAATAAGACTTTTGGTAATTCAGCTGGTTCATGCAGCTGCTGGGGTATTGCAGGAAAATGACTGATAACTTGCTTAAAGGATATTTGCATTTTTCATTTTGTGAGCCTTATATTTTTCAATATTAGTTACAAATAGTTTAAATTAAATACATTAATTAATTTAAAAGGCGTCGAAAGTGTTCAATTTTATACTCTGCTCCAAAAACGGATTATATTTTTATCATGAGGCTCAAAGTGCATCAAAGTTGGCCGAGAAAAAGGATGGATTTTGTGACAATTTATAAAATCAGAAGTCAAAGAGACAGGACGAGTTCTTGGGGTAAATGCATATGTGGTTTTTGTGAAGTTGGCCACGCATTTAGGTAAGAAGATCCTTATTTGGAGTGTGGAGTTGTGGACTGTGTGTGGTTTGTGGTGTGTGCTCAATATCCTTAAGTGGGGTCAATATCCCTTCTTGTTACTTGCTGACAGCTTCTTCCTGCTGCCTGCTGCTTGCTGCTTGCTGCCAGTTAATCGGACTCAATTGCTTCAAAGTAACTTATACACGCTTTTCACGCACAAAACACGCCGAAAGCGTTGCTCATTGCACGAACCCACAACAATATTTGTCTTTGACCCTATTATTTACTAAATTACCTTTTCCTTTCCGTAAGAGCTTACAAGACCCCAAAGTAGCTCATGCCCCCAGAGCAAACAGCCCAGCAGCCGAGCAGCCCCTGCTTAACCCTGATAAGGCAAATGCTATTGCCATTTCCGGGCACATAGCCTCCATATGCGCTGCGGCATTCCTCGGCTTAAGCATCAGCATTCCCATACGCATCCGTGGAGGAGTGGTGGGGAGAGTTAGGGGAGGCACGTGTATAAGGCTGTCGCTATCCACTCGCTAAGGTACTCGTCAGCATCTGCAGGTGAATTTATTTCTTTTGCTCGGGTTAATCCACAACAAAAACAAGTGAACTGAACTGCCGCCGAGTTCGAGTTCGACTTAGACTTAGACGAAACAAAGCAAGGTCGGCGGGAGTTTGGAGTTTGGAAGCTCTCAAGGACCTGAGGCCCACGAGTAGACAGACTTAGTTTTGGTTAGCAGTGCAAGTGAGCAGCCCCGAGGTGTTAAACGTGTGTGTACAAAGTGATTATCATTTCTTTAAGTGATTTCAACATTACCTTAAGGTATTTTGTCTTAATTGAAAACGTTTCCTTAAATGGCTGCCGCTGCTGCTGCTGCTGTTGCTGCTGTTGCTGCTGCTGCTGCTGCTGCTGCCGCTGCTGCTGCCGCTGCTTTGGTGGTTGTGTTTGCGGTTGAATGCTCAAAATTTTACTCCAGCATTCACTGTGAACATTTATAGTACATTTATAGTACAAATAAACTCGGTCTCTCTGTCTGTCTCTTTGTCTCTGTGTGTGTGAGTCTGATTTTGTATGTGGATGGAAGTAAGTAACCGGAATATAATCAATGAGCATTATTAACTGAAGGACACACCATTCGGCAACTAAACATTGTGGGATTTTACGATAATCTTAACAGTGCTGGGAAATCGATAACAGAGTTAATCACATATCTCCCACAACTTTGGGATGCATTTGTGATGCAACAAATTTGAAAGGAGTATGACTGGTATCAAATTGAAGTAAATTTGGCCACATCCACTCCCGCCTCCGAGAATCGTGAAGAGCTTTAATTTTATGCAGTTTTATCAATCTTGGAGGATAGCTAAATATTAACATCCTGCAAAGAACTATAGAAAATTGATCGCCTGTCTCTCTCACAGTATTGGAGTTGGTCGGCTAGTTACGGGCACACCCCCTTTCGAGATTGGATTGAGCCACTACCTCTTGCACTTGTATCAAAGTATCATGCAGTCGGTGACACTTTGCTGTCAATTGTTTTTGGTGCAGATTTGAATATGTTGATGGAAAGGTAACATTTTGTAGGCCGCTAATTGTTTTCTCTTTTCATGAGCTTATAATTATGCAAATATTTATGAATTTATAAGCGCATGACCCGTTCGTGACCCTTGGTTGCATATTTACGGAGTGGCCATCATTCCTTGACAATGGTTAGCAAACACATAAAAGTTTATGGACTATTTAGGGAAAGGTGAGCGGGCACTGTGGGTCTGTGCATTTTAATCATTAATAGGTGCATAATTTAAAAAAAAAAAAAAATAGAAAGAAGCTAGAACAAATGAGGGGGCTATGTCTAACAACGGGTTAATTAATAATGTCCCAGCCTAAAAGCATAACCTGTACTTATTTGGGAATCCATTCGACAAATGGCAACTCTTTAAAAGGGTTCGTCTTTAAGTCCCTGGGCTGCGCTCCGTTATTTCTATTAATTTTTTATTTTTTTTTGGTTCAGGCAGACAAACTTTTTTTATTTTAATTATTATTACGAAAAGGCTATAAAACAGCAGTGCCTTACCCGCTTGCTCGCTGGCAGCTGCGGATCCGGATAGTAATGCAGCGTCTGCTAAATCCGAATCTAGCCGGGCAAACTTTCAAGTCCTGCCAAATACTATCTGCCTTGCCGAGTGCTAGCTGTTCTTAATGAACCCGTTTACGTTCATGTGCGCACACCCAGCACCTTGTCCACGATGCCCAACCACCAAGCATCATGTTCATCCCATCATGCGACTCCGAATGTCGTCGGCCGAACTGGCTGGCCTGACTCTGCTCTGGCTCGGTCTGTCGACAGGCTCGAGTTTGTCGTTTTTAATCTCCAGTACCTGGGGTGGCAGGACGGGGTGGCAAGGTGGCAAACAAGCATATGGCTGGTGGCAGGCAGTCAGTTGGCTGGCTGGCGACGTTGTCGGTGTCTGGGGTGCCAAAATGATTGCGAAATTGAATTTTCAATTTTATTTTGGCGAATAAAAAATTCAAAAGCAACTCCGCTCGACTGTATCCAAAAAATATTTATTGCATATAAACTTTTATTACGATTTGTGTTTATTTGTTCAACCTCTTTTCAATTAGAAGCCCAAAACTCGAGAGCCCCATAAAACAAGCCAGAGACCGTAAGAAGTAAAAGCTGTGCATTACCTAATGTACATGATCATTAAAGCTGTGCGGCATTTCCCATTTCCCATTTCCCATTTCGTAGTTCGAATTTCTCCCTTCCATGCCGGCGGCTGCCTACATGCCACATTTTTTATTTTTGTTCTTTATTTTTTTCTTCCTTATTTTACTCCAAGAGGCATTACATTGATTATTTTTGCTTAGTTTCTTATTTAATCGCTGATTATATTCTCGGCAGTTTCATCGGTTCAGTTCTTATGACCAGCGATTGGTTTGAACTGATCACATTTGCCACAAATACTTACAAAATGGATCGCGTACAATTTAAACCAAATTTTAATAGAACACTTAAAAATAGTTAAGTCTGTTCTGTGCTATTTTCAAGTGCAAGGCGATTCACAGGGACAACATCTAACATCTATCATGTATCGGATTTTAATGAGAATTTTACAAGATCTGAATCTCGATTTGGTCTAGGAGATGGAAGTATTAAAGATGAGGTATTTAATGCGATTAATTTTATGATATTCGGATATGAGGAGTAAAAATACCTTTCGATTTTTAACCAACAAATATCGTCAGTTGAAAACATCTCTGATAGCCATTCAGGAAATAATGCTGTTATTGTCATGTGTTGCTGCAATCTTCCCAATATTTTCAATATTCATAATATATATTGGATCCAGGTCCCAAATGATGACTTTATTTTGTATTCCTTAAGCCTGCAGCCAAAATTTAAATATAAAAGAACATTAGTCATTGGAGCTTACATAAATATTTATCAAATTACTTCTACTTTGACATGCGTTCGTAGAGCTATAAAAGATATAGAAGATATGGAAGCAGAATAGTAAAGAGTGGAGAAAACCTATTAAATGATAAGGTTAATTTTGCTATTCTGGAGAGATTACGTAGAAATATAATATGATTCATAGTGAAATTAAACCTCCAAAAAGGAAACTCATAGCGATTATCTATTATTATTATTATTATTATTATTATTATTATTGTTAGAAATAAAAACTCATATTGGCATAGATGCAGTCGACAAACTCGAACGTAAGTTGGGCAATCATCTAGAATTATTGCTTTGAGGTTACATAAATACAACGGATGGTTACCATTATAATATCTTACATCAATAAATCTTTTTGTATCAACCGAAGTAGGGGAGCCTTCAGATATTGATCCTACCACATCAAATTCGTCTTACGTTGGACAAGCTTTGGGATCCTTGCGAGTCGTAAACATAGATGGGAATAATGATGATGAAAGCTTAGGAGATAATAATGTCCGTCTAATTTCAACTGAGAACATAGAAATTATTATCAGATATCTCAATTGAAGGCCATAGATATGTTTTACTCATGTTTCGC
Source organism: Drosophila seclusa (assembly GCA_035043575.1). Lineage (NCBI taxonomy): Eukaryota > Metazoa > Arthropoda > Insecta > Diptera > Drosophilidae > Drosophila > Drosophila seclusa. Next base: position 188,835 of record JAWNMX010000820.1, on the reverse strand, counting down.
ACATTTTTCAATTTTTTCCGTCTCAAGTTATCCAACTTCTGTTAAAATACTATTAGTTAAAGCTAAAGCTGTCTTCGGAATCAGTGGCTAAACACTGCACTCCATGTTTGCACTCGCAATTAACCAATCTGGTTCAGACTTGAGAGCCTTAAGCCATGATTTTCTCAATACATTATATTCAAGGTTGTTTGACCTTCAATTCATGAAGACTTGCCCTAAATCGACAGTCCCCAAAATATGGTGTTATATCTTTTTTATTTAGAAATATTTTCTATAATTAAGCAATGAATTTCTATAGAGTAGAAAAGGACATCTTGCTTCTTAGTCATGAAATCAGTTCTCTTCAGATCTAGGTTAAATTTTAGCTGGAAGTCAAAATTGAAGTCTTAAAATACTAATGTTTAATTATAATAATAATTAATAGATGCAAAATAGCTAATGTAGAACGAGTACCTCTGTCCATCTATAAAAAATTACCCTGAAAAGTATAACTATTTTGTTGATCTCTGCAGTTAGGAAAACAAAGACCATAAAAGAAACATATCTTTGAATAACAAGGTGAGTTAGGAAATTCCATGCGATTTTTTTGTTGAGTGTACCTCGAAACTCGACTTTTTTTTTTGTGCTTAAAAACAATGAGCAAATAGCTTTGACCTCGCTAAATTGATGCGCTTTCAGAAACCTTCTTGGTCTTACTGTGATTACCAACAGGCGTGGCTTGACCTGTGCCGTCCTTGCAAGTGTCCCATATTCGAGCTCCGCTCCTGCTCAATTTTCCATTTGGGTACGAAAACATCACGCAACAACTGTGCAACCAGACGGAGCAACACCTAAATGATTGATGATTGTCATATTCCTTGGTTCGGGATGGGGGGGATGGGAGGGGGTGTCACTTTTCAATTACTGGTTGGACATGCTGGGTGGGAGGGAGCTTGCGTGATTTGCTTTGTTTCATCTTTGTTTGTATTGAAAAATATGTGGGGGGACACGACAGTCTGTCAATGGTGCACAACTTAAGGTCTGGCATCCAAATGGCTAAGTGACAGTAAACATAAAGGACGTCGTGCAAAAACCGGATATAAATGGGCAGCAGCAATCGTTGGGTAGCCAGAATGATTCGTACAAATCTAGAGCATTACCAATATGCAAGCGGCAAGGCACAAGTCATTCTCATTAATTAAATCTGATTCAGTTCAAACCTCAGAGATTTAAATTTGCTTATTTTGTCAACTCATGAACAATCGTTGCTAGCCGAAGAAATCTTTTTGTTTTCCCCATAAGGGAATTAAAAGATTATTTTGATGCCCACTTCTGTAAACTAGAAGCGCGAATGTATGTAAAAGGCATATATACATATATGTATATATATATATATATATATATATATATATGTATATACAAGTGTATCTAAGTCTATATATACTTAAGCCAAAACGATAATTTAAGTTGTTTCATTTAATCGATAGATTAGATTAGATCAATTGCTGATATTTGTAACCTTCTGTATTTATTTATTTATTTATTGTCAACTTAGATAAGTCGACACAAAAAATGCAAAAAGTAAGAAATTTAAAAAATTAAAATTAAAATTATAAGTAAATTTAAAAATAAGAAATATTTATAAGATTTCTGGGGGTATTTAAATGCAAAATGGTCCAACATTTGTTGCATGAATTGGGGAAAACCCAGAAAAAACCCAATCAGACCAAGAATTGTTAGTAAGAATTAGTTAAGCCCCACCACCTGTTCCATGCAAAAAGTTATCCACAAGTTTCGGTAAGTACTAGAATATAAAATTCAAAAGAAAGACTTGCAACATATACATAGTTTAGAAAGTTTAGTCTTAAGACCTCTAAGAGAAAGAGAGTATTTTAGTTTTTCGAAGAAGAAGCACCAGAAGGATTCAGAGGCAATGTAATAGAAGGCCGAATATGTTTTTAATTTGTATACTCCCTTATTACTAAGCCCTTTGGCCAGAAATTAGCACAGCAAATTGTGGCAAACACTTCAGCCTTCCAAATAAGGTGTCCGCCACTGTATATGGCTATATCAATGCAACTATTTTATTTGGGATGTTAATATAAAATGTTAGGAATGTTAATATAAAAAATGTTGGTAATACTGAAATCTGGCTAGTTACTAACCTATATTCTGTGGTCAGATTGGCTTTCTTCTGGGCTTTCCCATATATTTGCAACAAATGTTGGTAAATTTTGCATTTATGTTAATTTTCAAGATTGATTTCCTAATTATTATTTTCATTAAATCTGTCTGAGCAACTGTACAATTATTGGCACAAGAAAGTAGATTTTGGTCGCTATTTATTTGCAGATAATTTATTTCCATATTTTTGTGCATTTTGTCTTCTTCGATCTAATGTGGCAGGCATATTCGAAATACGCAATTAGAGAATAAGACAAATTGTTTGCACCGTTTTTGCTTACAATGTTTTATGCGGAGAGCGGAGAGCTGATTTGGGGCTTTTCATATGAACGTCATTTAGCTAAGCTGGCAGCCCCATATACCGGATATTAAATTAAATGAGAATGAATTTTAGAAAAATCAGGAACTGTCTAAAACAATCAAACGTACTTGCTTACTTCCGCTTAATTAATTTTAAACCCTAAATTCAGCTGTGCCAACAGACTTTTCCGCTGTGAGCCGAAAATGCCCCTGGGCCAAACGAGGATGTGTGTGCAGATGCCGTAACCCGAACCGAACCGAACCAAATAGCGAACACAGTTCTCGTTACTCAGTACCCAGTAACCAGTACCCTGTAACCAGTTCACCCGTACTCATACCCGTTGCTTGTGTCGCAAAACATGTGAACGGACGCCAACGGTTTGTCACTGAGTGGGTCTGGCTGGAACGGGCGCGAAAATTGGTAGCTGGCTTTGGCCTTTCTGCTGCTGTTTGGATTCCCACACCGTTTCAATTGCGCACAAATTAAAATCTGATTGTGAAGACGACAGATGCAGAGGCGACCACAAATCAAGCAACAAAGAGCAAAGTTATCCCCAGCACGAACCACACACACACACACGCACACACAGACGCACACACACACGCACACACACACACACACACACACTCAAACTACCCAGTCATGCAGGCAGCAAGTCAGCCACCAGTTACGGGTAGCTGCCCCATTGAAAGAGTCGCAAATTGTAACTTGCACGGCTGGAGAATGCCTATGCCTATGCAGGCATTCCTTTATGCAAATTAATTTCAATTGATTGCGTTTGAAACACTTTTTATTTTGACATTCCACTGACGCATTACACATTATCCATTATCCTTAGATAAACAGCATCAGCGTTGCTTTGATGTTGCTCATGTGGACATTGTATGCAATAATATTGTGATTTCACAATCAGATCAACTGCGCCACTTAAATAGCTAATATTATATTCGGGGAACGAGAGGACAAAGGGCGGACAATGCCAAGAACATTCAAATTAGCGCTATTTTCACAATTCATCTGACCTGTTTCTAACCAAAAACAAATGTTGACCGATAATTAATCAAATAAGCATAATGGCTTTTTTATGGCTAACATATTCTGGTAATTGGCGGTTATTTACAGTGACTATGTTCTCTGGAGGTGTGGTTAAGTGAAGGATGGGTTTTAATATTTATAAAAACAAAGTAATTGAAAGATGTCAAAAGCAACCTAAAAGCCAACTCAACTTTTACTTATACAAACAATTATTAAATTGGAAGATTTTGATCATTATCTAAACAAGAAGTGAAATACTTTTCGCTTCCGTTAGAACCTGTACAAATTACGGTTAAAATATCATATGCGAGACTGTAATAAGCTAGAGGGTGCGTGGCCAGACTAAATTATAAGCGATGGCGCAAACCCACCGATCCGCAATAGGCGCCACCTATCGAGATATATTGTCAGCTGGTGCTTGCAGATGGGTGAAAAATGTAAATTCGATTTGGGAAGTTCCCAAACTGTGAAATCCAATTGGAACTATGACGAAATAATTCGAATTATAATTATAAGAAGCGCTTGTTGACTTTAGGACAATTAAGATACATAAGAATGTCCAAAATGTGAATACTTTAATGGATAGAGCACAGTTTTTAAAAATGCAACTATCCCTTTACGCTTACACTCTGCCGATAAAAGAATTCTTGCAAGATTTGTATTCAATTCTCGTCTCCACAAATCGTGAGAGTCACCAAATTTGAAAGCGAAATTTATTTCTTCTCATATTTCTGTAAATTCGTGTCCGCAACTCAAGAAGACCCTTTAACACGTATCAGAGTGTCGAATTGATTTTGGATGTTTTTATATTTTCATTCACAAGCCGAAAGCTGAAATAATTTTAAATAAAATCTTGCAGTTTGCGAATAGATCTCGGTGCACTGCTGAGATACAAATATGTACATAATACTGTGAGAATACGTTTCTGATTTACTGATACTGATTTCGAAGTTTCTACAGTTTCGACTATATTATGTCAAGGTATTCTCATACTCAAGGACACATCTTGTGAGTTCGGGCTTTTATCTATCTGAATTTGATTTTCTTCGATATTGTGGGTGGCTATAACTAGAGTTAAATTCATTAAAATTTGAATATATAATTCAATTAAGAAAAATATGGCTAAGTATGACAAAGTAGTGCTAAGTATGCATATCAAAAGCATTTTAATATCCGTTTTTGTGGTGTTCCAGGATGAATTTCCGTTGATCAATGGTAGTCCGCTTATCCATAGTCCTTCTTGGCTTGTTGCACTCGATATGTAGGATATAACTAAACTGATTGCGAAGGATTGGTCTATTTATACCGAAAATATTCAACTTGAGATAAAAAATCCGAGTTTTATGTCCATTAGGTGTCCATAATGTACCTTTTCCAAATAAGCATTGACCAAAAATTAAGGTACTTTTTACATAGCCTGACTAAGCAGGTGGGGAACCCCCAGTTTATTGGGTCATATATTCATTTTGGTGGTTAATATATATATTTTGAAAAATAATATATAATTAGTTTATGGCAGGCAATTCCATTTTTTACTTGATACTGGTCGAATTAAGCTTTGAGCCACTGTATGTATTGTTGGACATCAACAATCGACTCAATATAACCATGTCCATCTGTCCATCTGTCTGTCTGTCCAACTGTATGAGAATATAAGTGCTAGAGACCTTACGTTAAGTGTGTGTTATAAGCTCAGATCAGAAATATTTTATTTAATCGAGTCTCTCCCTCGAGTCTCCAATATCAATCAGAATCGAATTGCAATTTTGCACTATCAAGCAGAGAAGTTGTCAAGGAAAACATAATTTATATATATATACATATATATGTACATATGTATATAATAATCGAATACAATCTTATTGAGCCCTGGATTTATATATGTACTATGTATGTATGTAGGTAGTAGGAATGCTGTGAAAATGTTGTTGTTGGCACGCGTTTGTCGCGAGACTGGGTTTTTCTTTATTTTTAATGATTTCAGCCTTGAATTTCCGAGAACGGATATTTGTCTTTGATTTTCGGTTTGGTGACTCTTCAGTACCTGTGTCTGCCACAAAGCAATGAGAGCTTGCACCATGAATACTATGAGGGTGCTGACAAATTTGGGAGATAAAGAGTTGAAACTACGTTTTAATATATTTATCAGCTGGGTCTAGAGTAAGTTCTGTTCTGGGCACTTCCGACAACAGCAGAGAGACCTGAAACTTGGAATATATATTAGGACTGGGGTGCCACGTTCTTTGAGGAACTGTGTTATCCACACACCTTGAAAAACAACTTTAATGCTGGTGAACTGCAAATATTGGCATATAAATTGCTCGGCCACGCCCACCAATGTCAGCAGCTGCCTTTGCGCCCACAAAATTCATTATGTTTTTAGGAGACTGACAATTTTAGAGACTGACAAACCGCCACGAAAATTGGTTGAATATATTTCTGGCCACACCCACTTCCGGTCCACATAAATCAGAAAAGACTCTATTTCCCACAGACTTTGGGCAGGTGTAGCCTAATTGAGAACGTGGATCAATGGCAACCTCTTTCAATCTTCGAGTCACGGAATCAATTGGGATCCCGTGCCCGCAAAACCATAAAAAAGATCCTGTCCGCCTCGCAAGAACGGAAAGGTGTAACTAATCGACTTGGGAATTTCTACTCATATTAAAAATGACATTTTGCTTAACTTGAATAGTTAATCGTGAACATATATATAATATATGATCCTTAGACTTAAGCTGATACATTGGCTTGTTTCTTGCTGATGAGATATCTACAAAATACCAAATCCAATACCAGTAAAAAGTATATAGAAAAAAATGCATTCCGTAAGGTAAATAGAGGCTTTGGTCGCAGGGCCTTGATCAATCAAAAGTGCTGGCTCATTTTTGGTGGATTACTTGAGTTTGGGGCACGAAATGTATTTTATTATGTTGATTGACGATGTACAATTTGAAAATGAAATTATGATTTATACGGTTTTCTGTAAAGTACAACGACTACACCTATTCAGTGTGCCACAGACAATGTAATAACTGTCTCAAGCTGTTGCAATGATGTGTGTGTGTGTGTGTGCGCGTGTGTGTGTGTGTGTGTGCGTGTGTGTGCGTGTGTAGTGAGTATTGACTGCCGTTGATTAATCATTTCTGGCGCCGAAATATCGGGTGAAAAATGCTGGAAAGTGCAACTAGACACGCGTACTTGGAAATAATGCAGCACAAAGCGAAGCCGCCGCACAAAAACGCCCAAAAGGTAAGAGAGGCAAGAGGCAAGAGAGAAAAGCAAAAAAAAAAAAAAACAGGATGAGAATAAATATAATTAACTGCTTATCGACGGGGTGCGAACAATCTGGCCGATTCATCTTGAGTCAAAATCATGCCAGATCACCCAATGTGCCCCACGGACCATGTCAAAGTGCGAGAGTACGAAAACAAGTACGACGACTACAATATGGACTTGGCTTTGGAATCGGTATATGGATTGGTATTGGGATTGGGATTGGGATTTGGATTTGGATTTGGACAGGTAGGTTTTGATGGTGCGGTGCAATGCATTTGATTGATGATTACCGTATGTTCGGCAGACTGACTTGACGAACTGACGGGCTGGCAGCGACAGCGACAGTTGCTTGATGACGACGATGGCCGAGATGTGTGTCACAAACAGCTAACAGCAAACAGTTAACAACTGCAAAATGATGAGGCACTGTTTACAGTTGCCAGCAGATATAATCGGTAATTGGCTTTTGGGTTGTACACCAGCAGCAGCAGCAACAGCAGCATCGGCAAAATTAAAACAGCAGGCAAAATTGTGCGGCAGGAAAGGAGCTGCTGTCACAGGCCACTTGCTAGGATGCGTATGCGTATGCGTATGCGAATGCGTATCGATCATGGATATAACACTGAGAGAGTAATTACACACACTTGATGTGAATAGGATAATTAGTTGTGTTTTGGGCCTTGTGCCTTTTGTTGCCGCTGCTACTGTAGTCCCAGCGGCTCAACGCTTCCCGCTGCACGGATCCGTATCGACTTGGACAAGCAAAAGGGTCGCTTCGCTTCATTTTTGGTCTGGCATGATATATATATATGTATATGTGTGTGTGTGTATGAAATGCTCTTTTGCTCGGTGGCATTTCGCTGCCATTTCGCTTTCCTGTATTTAACGCTTTGCATTGCATTGTTTTGCCTGCTGCGCTGCTCGCCGCTCACCGCTTTGTAGTCCTTTCATTCTGCCGGCACACACACACACACACACATACACACACTGGCAGAACGCCCAACGCTTTGTTATTCTCCGCTAAGGCTAAGCGCATGGCGCTACGCAGGCAACGGGCAACGTGCAACGGGAAGCGGGCTCGCAGCGAGGATCAATGCAGTTGCTGGGCCATTGGGCCAATGGGCCATTGTCTGCGAGGATTTGTTGAGCCTTGCTTGACCTATTATTTTAATTATTTATTCGCAACACTGTGCCATTGTGCCCACATTCTCTGTGTTGTGTTTACCTTGATGTTAAGCAGCCGCATCCAAAATCCGGCGCTAGTCCTTTCCAATTCTCAGTTCCCAGTTCTCAGTTCTCGATACCCAAATTTCCGATTCCCATTTCACTTTGCGTCTTAACTCAACTGCTCAACTTCTCTTGGCTAATCCGACGTTCGCTGGCATTTTGATGGGATTTGCATTGTGGATTCCCGTATTGTTTTATTGTCCTCCTCTCGCCTTATTTATGCTACTTTGCTCTTTAAAAATTATAATTGTCTTACAATTCTCAGTTGCAAGCAACATATATATATATATATATATATCTATATATAAACTTTATTGTTATGGTATAGATATTTAATCGAGAATCTTCAGAAACACTTTAAATTTAGCACAATTACATTTGAAGTACAGATTTTGTGGATGCGTCTGATGACGCCACTCGATGGCGTTATAATTAAGGTAGGTGACGATGAGTGCCACCTGGCAGGCATTAGGTAAAAAACGAAAAAAACGAAAAAAACAAAAAAAAAAAAAGAAACAGAACAAAAACTTTAGACTAAAAAACACAAAGCCAGCGTTAATCAAAGACCGTTCTCCAATTAATCAAGTACGCAACCAACGACAAAACCAGCGACAAAAGAGATGAAACCCTAGTGAAAGAGTTGCTCATAATCATCATCAGCAGCTGCTGGCTCCACTAGGCGCTATAAAGATACAATATGAAAAGAATAATATCTTATTATACTCTACTTTGTGCAATTGCATATGCGCTAGCGCATAAAGAATGTCAGCTTTGTCTGACAAAAACAGAGAATTTCGACATTTGACCCTTGGTTGTCATAAATGAACATAATGAAAAAGAAATTTATATATATATATATATATGAATCAAAGTTAGTGTATTAAAGTATCTATTTGGTTTTGGTTGCTTTCAGCGATTATCTGCGCAGCTGTCATTATCAATGGGATCATCGTGGCATGGAGTGAAGCTCACGATCCGCCTGGTAACTAATGTTGACAATTAAAGCCCACAAGTCTCATATGGGTCTCCAGAACTCGTGTCAGTCTTTTGCCGTAATTGGTTTAGAGCACGTACCCGTGGATGTGTGTGTGCTTGTGTGTGTGTGTGCGATCGGAAGGCCGAGACCACGACGAAGACCACTAATTACCCGCTTGGAGCCTAGTCATAGCGGTCGCTATAAAAGATTTTTACCATGCTGACACGGAATCTCATTGCTTTTGAGACCTTCTCGAAGCGTCGCGACTCGTCTCCGTGTTGTGGCTGCTGCACAACTCTATGTGCTGCAATGCGGCCATTTCTATGTGTGTCTGCCCCACATCGTTTTCCACTTTTGTCATTTGCTTGGACTGGCCCATATGCGCAGGTACATGCGCACATACATATGTGACCAGGAAAGTTGAGCTCAGTTCACCAGCGAGACAATGAGAACGACTTCCTCTCTGCTGCTCTAATTATGGCATCATCTAAATCATCGAATTCTGCCTCAAATCGAGAGAGAGATATAGAGCGAGAGAGAGAGAGAGAGAGAGAGAGAGAGAGAGAGAGAGAGCGAGAGAGAGAGAGACAGAGAGAGAGACCGAGAGAGACCAAATCATATTGCAAACCTTATTTATTTATTTATTTACTGTGGACAAATTTAAAAAAGCAAATTCCATTTGAAAACTCAATTTCAAATTAAAGTTACTAATTTTAATGTAGTTTAATGTAAAAAGTTCCTCTTACCGCAAGCATTGAGGAAATCTAGAAGAAACCCAATCCGAAAAAGATATACATATATATACATACATATACATACATATTATCGCCTTAAATAGTCTGGAATACGCAGTTATGATTAGAATATTTATATTGGCGAATCCAGGGAAGCATCTGGAATATGCTGTACCGAAGGTGGCCAAAGATAAGAGTCATCACTGTAGTCCATTCTGCCCAAATCTGTCTGTCTTCAAATGATGATGATGAGTATATTCAGCATTGATAATGCCAATTGCAGCATTTATGAACTGTTGCGAATGGCTTAAGTCGAAAAAGTGATTTTGAGAGATGTAAGCTTGAAGCCAGGACGATTGATCGTCCTTATGAGAGCCAGCCTAGTTGCCACATAGATGCATAGATGCTGTGTGTGCATTTGATTGAGCTGGGTCGAGTGAAGTTGCTCGTCTTGGCGAGCCGGCAAATCATTTGGCAAACGGGCCACACGAGCACTCGTTCTGAGTATGAGTACTCGCATCGCATTCAATTGCACTCACTCCACTCGTTGCGAATGTCCATAAAAGAAGCCGACAAAATTGCATTTGAAAGGTAAAAGCATGCAAATATTTGCCAACTCCGCAAATCATACACATAATTGAAATTCATGTGCATATTTGTGTGTGTGTGTGTATGTGTGTGTGCGTGCTTTGGAGTTGTATGTACAGTCTGTGTATGTGATGAATGCATGTATGTATGTGTGTATGTATGTGCTTGCCAGCCATTGTGCTGACCGACTGGTGTGCATGAAGTTAAAAAAACAATGGCATTGGCCACGGTCTGCCCAACACGCCCACACACTTTTCTTTTATTCCTGGTGAACTGGAGGATGGGAACTGGGCAGCTGGGTAACTGGCGGCCTTCGTGCTTTTCGTCCTTTTATGCCACACGACCAAACATTCCGTATATGAGTATTTAATTAATCCGCAGTTGACTCACCAATAAACGCTAGGGTGCCTTAACCCCACCACTCATACACACACCCACACACACACACACACACATCAGCAGTTGCGCAATTTAAAATGGTTGAGTGCGAGTGTGAGTGCGAGTGCCAGTCCGAGTACCCAATGCAAAGCGAGTACAACGCACTCACGATTAATTCACAGTCGTAGCCTGTACTTCTTGTGCTCGCCAGTCGTTTGTGGTCCTTTCAATTTGCCCGCCTTCAGACCTTGGGAAAGTCCTTATTAAACACACATACTACACACACATATATATACACATACACACACGTACCCTTGTCGTTATCCATATCGCAACTTGACTTGGAATTCAAATATATTTTCTGATCGTTTTTCCTGTTACTTCTCAATATCCTTGTATATATCCAAATTTTGTATCCTTAACGTGACAAACCCATTTAATTCATCTATGCCAAATTAGATTAAAATTAAACTATACCTAACATATTCTTGTATAGGAATATAATATTGAGATCGAATGTTGGCAAAAGGTTTTCTTGCCCCACCGGGTTCAATTGTGAAAACAAACCATAAAGGCTCAGACTTAAACTCGGGAATCCTCGACGAGTTATTCCGTTGTCATTGCGTTTGACATTCAACTATTTCGACAATTTGTGAGTTCATTTATGATTTTTATGAGATCAAATATTCAGCTAAGAACATAAATGGATAATAATAAAAAGTGATAACATTGCCGGCGGAGCTAACTAGCATAATATTCCCTTCATTCGGACTTTGGCATATCTCGACCACTGAAAGAAAAATGTCAGCAATCCACCTTTTGAATTAGGCAACTCTTGCTCCAATATTTTGAAGGAGGTCGCTAATAATTTGTCCCCAAATTTTATAACTATTGACCTAAAACTGTGGCAGATATTGGTGTGAATGCATTGCTGGTCCTTGAAGGAAATTACTTCTAATCTACTTTCCTTAAAATTATGAGAACTATGTAGATTAGCGATATATCGAAGTGTTATCGATTCCGCACTCCCCCAGTGGGGATGGCTAGAAGCTTTGGCATATCCATTAAAAATGAGTGTAATTTCGAATATCATTTCTTGAATACACTCAAAAAATCGACGTTCTTCAATCTTTCTGAAAACCAGTGTTTCCATTTATAGAGATTTTTTTTTTGTGTGCAATGTTAAAAAATAGGATTTTAGTTACAGGGCAAAGCTCGGCCCTTAAGACGCACAGTTGATTTAATGTTTGGCAGCACATTTGGATGAATGAGCACTTATCAGCTGGGAGTGGATGTGGGCGTATCTTAGCAGATGTATGGATCGAGCAAATTCAGTTCTTATTCACAGACATTTTCAATTATAAGCGCATTTTCGCAGGCAAGGAACATACCAATTTCATTGCCCATACAATGGGCCCTCTCGTGTCAAAAGAACATTTTTTGTATCAACTGTTGGCGGCACGCACACTTTACTTTAATACACAAACCCCCACACACCCACACACACACACACATAGAGATAGATATATATTGATATACATATAGTTATAATATACCTGTGGCAGCAGCAGAGGGTGCCACATCAATGTTATCTTTATATAAATGGATAAGTGACAGTCACCATTGGCCATTCTTGTTGGTAATGCAGATTCACGCAATATCAAAGCACAGTTGCCACGCAGTGGCAATTTAATGTTGCAATTCAATTAATTGCCATTACACGAGACATTTATTTGATTGTTGGCATCATTTATATATTTATTTTTGCCTACATATAGATGTACATATATATGTATATATTCATAAGCTGCATTTACTGCTGGAGACATCCACAACTTGATATTCAAATCAACACGTTGAAAAATGTGTTTTACATACAGTTTTTTGTTCGTTGGAGCAGCTAAAATTAAATCGAATTAAAAACTGATGCTTTTGGTGCTATCGGTATTTATCGATATTGGGCAACAAAGGGAGTTATCGAACAAACTTGATCAGTCCTTAGCTCTTGGAATATCTGTTTATTGCTTGTTGATGCTAATCAAAAATATTTAAAGGATTTTGTGTAATGTCCGTCATTCTGTCCGTCTGTCCAGGCTATTGAGATATGGAATCTACAAATATTTGTCTATATCCAATCGAATAATCCAGTGCCAAAGGATGCAGTTGAAGATGTCTCCCTAAAGCATACAAATCTAATATCCTCCTGCGAGGGTATAAAAAAACGCACACACATCATTGAAAGGATGCGATCGGGTGGAGAGTTTTCATTGGCCGCTTGTCGCAAATCCTATATATGTATTGCACACACACACACACACATATATTTTGTACATATGTTCATTACTTTCTGGGCATTAATATGACATAATTGTATACGGTTAAATCAGTCTTAAAGCACCGAGTGGTTGCAGGCAGTTAGCCCTTGCCGCCATTGAATCCAACATGCCTCGCAATTCGAATTTTAATTCAAGTATTTGCCTGTGTGTATGTGTGTGTGTGTGTCTTTATGTGTGTGTTTAGTTGAATGGTTCACTGATTATTGAAATTAAAAAAAAATTAAAAAAATTTACTAGCGACAATTGTCGGATTTTGATTGCGTTCCGCTTTCAATCAGAATATAGCCAGAGTCAGAGGCAGAGGCAGAGACAGAGGCGGAGGCAGAGACAATGCCTTTTGTTGCAACTGCACATCAGCAAACAAAGCTCCACTGGGTCTGGTGGAGGGTGTCCTTTCTCCTGTATATGTGTGTGTATATTTGCATATGTGTTTATGTTGTTGTTATCAAAGCTAGGACATCATCAACATCATCATCATCACATCAGGTGGGAGAAGCTCTAACCGCACTCCTTGCTCCTTGCTCCTAACTCCCCCACCCCGTCATAGTCACTTAGTCAGTCAACTGCTCTGTGTGTGGTATTATTGCCGTTACTTTTGTTGCTGCCATTCCATTCCCAATCCCATTTCCATTCCCATTCCCATTCTAGTTGGTGTTTTTGCCAGATTGCGTTTGCTTTCAAAAACGAAATAAAGATGGTGTTGGCGATAGCCGACGGACTGACAGGCGGACCCATCGGGTGACGGAAGTGACGCTGAAGCCAAGGGGCAGCTACGGCTCCGGTGCCGTTGCGGGTGCGGGTGCCGGTGCCAGTTGTGGCCACGGCCGACAAAAGCCGTAAAAATTGCGGATTACAATCGCGGATTTCCATCGCACAATTGTTTATTATTGCTGCCGTTTCTCCCTGCCTTTTTATATCAAGCCGCTGCCTTTTGGGGCAATCCCGCCCCTTATCCGCCGCCAGCCGGCCATCAGCTACTCCCCGCCCCCCACATCCAGACGGACACGGCGACGGATGCGATGACGATTAATTTCTTACTCCATTTGTTGTGTATTTTTTATATATTATATATTTTATTTCGTGCTTCTGCTTTTTATTTATATTCCACACGAGAAAACTTTTGTGTTTTTTTTCGTGCTCCTTTTGCATGTCGTAATTGTTGTTGTGCTCGTCCTCTCCTCATCAGCACCCCCACCACTACCCCCTCCACCCATCATCAGTTCCCGTTCTGTCGATGCTTAAACTCCCACTCCCGCTCTGAAGACCACTTCACTGGTCCACTTTCTTGCTCTCGCTCTCCCCTCTTCTGCATCTAGTTCTCGCTCTCTCTCTCTCTTTCCAGCTCTCTAGTTCGCCCTTTGGCCCGTTTGCACTGTATTATATCTTATTTGCTTGTTTTGTTTTGTGTATGTTTTTTCATTTCTATTTTTCTTCTTCTTTTTTTTGTTGCTTTGCTTTGCTCCTTCCACAACAGATTCTCAAATTTGCTAATTTGTGAACTTTTGTGTGCGCATTACAATTCGTTGTTCTGTCCTCTTCTGTCCTGTCCTGTTCTGTCCTGTTCTCTTCTGTTTTCTCCTGTTCTGTTGAGTTCTGTTTAGTTTAGTTCTGTTCCGTTCTGCTTTGGTTGGCATTTTGGTGTTTCGCATTGGGAATTCGAACGGCCGCGCGACCTTTTCGGGGGTCGCCAGTTCGCAGATCCTTACTTTTTTTTATGTGCTGCTCCTTCGGCCTTACGTTTCTCGACTACATTAAGCAGCTCAATTTTGTTGTTGTTGTTGTTTTTTTCTGGATGGGGGCAACGCTTGCCTCAATTCAATTTAAGACGATAACATCTTAATTTGTACCAATAAATTCTTGGGTAGTCGTTTTCACAGCTACCTTGTCAGCATAATTTCCTTAATTATTGATATGCCATCCATCCTCGAGCACTTTGCCGCAATTACACTAAATACACTTATACAGAAACGCATAAATAAATACATTCTTATGCACATACATATATACACATACATACACATATTAATTGGAATGGGCGGAAAACTGCTGAAATATATGGCATAGATTTTAATCATTTATACTTAATACTTATACTTAAGATTATCTTAACTTAAGTCCAAGTCAGCTGAATAGCGAATATTTTCATTTAGCTTTTTATGAGTGTGAAAGGTGTGTTAGTGGCTTGCAACACCTGTTGTCCACATATAATACCACAATAGACACTTACATCTAGATCTTTAGCTATTTGGTTTGATCGCTAGAAACATTATCAAAGGCATAGCGAGTTTTAACAATCAGAATGCCAAACCGAAACTAAAGTATAAGAATTCCGTTATTCTTCCAAAGTTAGGTTATGGTAAAATCGAACACCCTAGAAATACTCTGATAACCAGTCAAATATCAGCTGATTACAAGTGGCGGAGAACCTTCCTCGGTTCTTCTTAGAAACCATTAACAATGAACAAAAATTAATAATGAAGCTGTGCAAAAGTATATAACAGGCTGAAGGTAGCATCTCTGATCCCATCAAGAAGATTGACCAGTATA
Organism: Drosophila seclusa; assembly: GCA_035043575.1. Taxonomy (NCBI): domain Eukaryota; kingdom Metazoa; phylum Arthropoda; class Insecta; order Diptera; family Drosophilidae; genus Drosophila; species Drosophila seclusa. The sequence goes on along the minus strand of JAWNMX010000820.1, from coordinate 173,271 downwards.
TATTTTTGAGCGGGTTATTGATATTACGACCTTTATCAGTTTGCATTTGTCGATTTCGTAGCACTCAATGGGCGTAGCAGCCTAATCTTAAAGCGTTGTTTCACTTTGTGTATATTCAAAGTCTTCAAGGTTTCTATCTTCAAGGATGTCGTAAAATGTTACGTTCAAGTCTTTAGCTATCATCAACAAACATGAAGAAATTGATTGTGCTTCTACTCCCTAATTTGATAAACATAAATACACGATTTGCTTTCGTGTTTCTTATGCGATTTGAATGGAATTTGAACAGACGATTAACTTTATGTCAATCAAATTGTAGATAAATATTTATAGTATTGTCTCTTATTTATTTTTATTTATCGATATTAAGTGAATGGAAGAAGTTAACGAAGCAAACTTACTCTGCAAATGGGATGCAAGAAATTAAATATCAGCCAGACAATCAAATAAATTTGCCTACATCGTCTCGGATATCGATGTATATCAAGAATATATATACGGATACATCTGGCATCAGCAAAAAAGTTATATGAAAACTGTATGGTATAGTGCTCCGATCCGCACCAAACGTCTTAAGTTCCATTGTATTTATTAGAACATCCAGTCAGGCCATCAAATAAGGGAAATGAACTAAAGTAAGACTCAACTAACCAAGATAATGTCTTTGATATATCTCGAAGTGCAAATCGAAGAGATTCAAATATTTCGCACAATTTTTGGGAAAAAGTTACCGAACCGGAAGATGGACTAATAGTAAATCAAAATTTGTAAATGGTTACCATCAGAAGGAAGCATCTCCAATAAAATAATAATATATAATAAGTGAATCCAAATCCGCGTTGGTCTAGCCCTGTGCAAGCTAAAGCCACCAAATGTGAAAAATATGAAAGTTCTCAGATACCACTTCATTTTTTGATTCATGGTATCTGTATGCATCTGTCTGCTTTAGAAACTATGATGATTATTTCGCTTGTATGTGAATTCATTTATCGGGAAAGAACAAGTTGCTTTTGGGTTTTTGGTTGTACATGGGATTTGGGGTTGGGCACAGGGTATCTTCTAGTCGAGCACTCTTGCTTGTCTTAGCAGACAAGCCTGTCTCAGCGTATGGTTGATGTGCAAGTATAAAGTATACTTGTCAATCGGAGTTTGAATTGGGATAACTTTGGAACCGCAGCAACAACAAGAATCGAAATTGAAATCGCAATTGGATGGGGAAGGGGAAGGGAACAGAAAATGAGGCAAGTATGTATATGAAAAAATATGAGAAGAAGAAAAACGAAATGCGCATTAATTAAAATGTGAAACCTAATAAATTTAAATTACAACTTTCAATAAAAACTTTTTAATGCCCGCCTTTCACGTCTAGTCCTCAACCTGACTCGGTCTCCAGCTCGACAGATGCTTGAGCCGCCGCTACTTCTGGCTCTCTCTCTCTTGCAAGGAAGATGAGGCAAGGTCTGAAAACTTTCATGCGCTGAATTATTTAATGAGCATGAAAATTGCGGAGCAGCCAAAAAAAAAAAACAGAACAGAAAAAAAAATCGAAAATTTATAAAACGACAACAAGAGCATCGCATCTGAGCAGCGCGGCAAGCGCTGAACCATAATTTGGTCTTATTCGAGTTCAACCCCGAAAAAGGGCTGAATAAAAACATAGCGCGACAAATAGATAACCTCAGGTAAAAATTAATAAACATCCTTTCGTCCGCATGTCCCTCGGCAGACATTGAATGGAAACTGAAACTGCCGCAGGAGGCAAAAAAGTGGCCAGCCAGCAGTGGAGATGCAGAAACAACAACAAAACAACAAAGCCCAAAGACAGAGCAGTCTGCGAAGGAGTCTCGGCTAAAATGGAGTTCTTTAGGGGGTTCGCGCCATAACCAACAACAACAATTGCGGTGCGACCGTTGTTTTTCTTGTAATCAAAAGCGTTTTCATTGTTTAACAATTAAATTGCTGGAAAAGGCATCATTAGCAGTCGCCAGTCAGAAGTCGCGAGCCGCGAGTCGTGAGTCGCAGCCGGCAGTGCCAAATCCTGACGGAGTGTTCACTTGAAAGCCTTAAGAATCAGCCTGAAGTTTGCCTTCGGTTGGGCTGCCTTCGAGAACAAAGAAAACTACGAAGCCAAAGTAAATGAAAACATCGCTGGAATACCCCACGGTAATGGGTCGCCCATTAATGTAACGCAACAAGCGCCTGGCTAGGCCAGCACCAGCACCAGCACCAGTAGCAAAAAACAGGGCCAGGACATCCACAGCAACAGCAGCAGCAGCAACAGCGCCAGAACCAGAGCAAAATTCACTTTCTGGCAGACGAGAACCCATTACCATTGCCATTGCCATTGCCTCGGCAGACAACGTAGACAAGGCGTCTAAGACGGTGGGTGGCATGCCGGCTTTAGGGGATTGTTGCGGAGAATGTGGTATGGGGGTATGGGGGGATGGGGAATGGGGTGTGTACGCATTACAGGAAATAAATTTGAAAGGTGGAGAAATTATGAGCATGCTATGCAGCTTCAATTTGGCCGACCTTCTGGCTAAACTTTTGTGCAAACAGTTGTTTAAATATCCAGCAAACACGAAAAGGTTAAATTCATAATATGGCCAAATTAGATACAGCGGGCGGCACGGTCATAGAATAACATAATAGAAAATGCCGTTACCCCTTTGTCCTTGCATTCTCCATCTCCATCCCTTTCTCGTTATCCTGCTCGCACTCATTCTCGTTCACATTGTCGTTCTCGTTGTTAGCGTTGTTCTCGTTGTTGTTGTTCTTATTGTTGCCGTTGTCGTCCGCCTCCATCCATCTGCTAATGAATTCCCCAAAGGGAATTTTCATGAATTCGCTTACAAATTTTATAACGTTTTCTTGCGCTCCCTCTCTTTCTATATATATGTATCTCTCTCTCTCTCTCTCCCCCTCGACTATGGCCTGTACTCTTTTTCGCTCGCTTGCCCTTTCCCCTCCGCTCTGGGCTTTATTCAGTCAACAGCCTTTATCTCTTACCATTCGAATTAGCTCAAGTTCGGCCCTTATCAGAATTCAGCTACTGCAATTCCCTTCGATTTCCGAACAATGAATGAAAACCTTTGTTCTTATTATTATATATTATGGCATCATGATCATTTTGAGTTATTCCATCAAGTGCAAGTTTATATGTCAAAGGGCTAAGCATATTTTTGATTATTATAAGTCGAAAAGAAAATCAATGTTTTGGCGAAATATTCCAAAGTTAGTAAGAATTGTATGGAAATATCACATTTAGAATTGCATATACAAATGCAGGACTTAAGAGTATTGTCTGAATACAAATCGGTGGTGTTCAGATCTTCCATTATTCTTTCAAGTCTTGTCGCTCCGAATATATGGAAATCTGAAATCAGAGCTTAAAATTCACCCACTAAAAAAACCACAATAGATCAAAATATGTTCCATTTATATTTGGGCAGATCGGAAAATGTTATTTTTGGAATCTAGGCAAAATGTAAAGATTTTGTTGAACAATTCAAAAATCACTACGTTCAAATATTAGATATGAAAATAAATATAACATATAGAGGCGACAACAAGTGATCTAGCATAACTTGAGGACGAAGTTTACCGTTATAATCTTCCTTTCTTAAAGATGACTTGAGTTTCAGGACTCATTTTTCAATGGAAGAAATTGCAAAAATAATAAATTTGTAAAGTACAGATTAATGTGAATGCATATGCCAAGACAGTTAACAGTCGGCAAATAATAAAAAACGTTAGAAAACGTAACAATTTTCAAATAAAATTAAAGAAAGGTTAAGGTGACAAAGTTAATACACCCAAACCTCGATTTACGGCCAAGACTCGTTCCACGAAAAGATAAAGAAATGATAAGGAATCAACTATTCTAATACAAATTCATACAAATTCAATGGGATCGGTTCCAAATTTGTTAAATATGTTAAATTGTTTATCATTGAAAATGCATTTTATATTTTTATTTCATTTAAATCAAAAATACATATGTACATAAAAGCACATACATTTGTACATAAAATAATAACAGACTCCAAATGAAACAATTTCATTTTATATAAAATTTGTGTATGTGTAATAAATATAATATAAATAATATATATGTATATACATATTAAATTAATTTCAAATGGCTTTAATCTGAAGACGATGAAGAAATGGTATCCTGCATATCAGTGTTATCATCATTTTTCGCTGGTAAGGATGGGCCCGGCTTGAAAAATTGTCTTATCTATTTCCTTCTCCGGTGATAGCTTCCAACAGCTGATGGCTGAGTTAATTCCTCGAGAAACCTTAGCGCTACGTTCGACGTCAGGATCGTTTTTTTGCCATTATAGCGAAATGCCGTTTAAAGAGCGGTAATTAACTTATGTAACAGGACGACCAACAATAAGAAGCCTGCACTTTAGAAAATCGTCTTAGAGCTGAAAGCGTTTCTTGTTTGTAAATTCAAAGTAAAATAAATAAAAAACAATCTAAAATTGAAGAATGCAAAAAATATTGTTCCTATTTAATTTTCAAATATATTATAATATGCATTTCTAAAGAACAGAAATAGCAGTGGGAAGTCACTGAAAATCTTAATCTTAATTTGTTAGCTATCTAAAATATATGTATTTGTGAAAAGTTCAAAATATAAGCAACAATTAATGCTAATGTTCGAGTTCTTTGTTACGTTTTTAGTAAAGAAAAAAACCGGGAAATTAAGAAAAGATCAACCGTGATTTTTAGCAATATACTTTCTGAATAAGAAGGGTGGTTCCCCTTGGCGCCTAAAGTTGTTTTTGTTTTGAGTTTACTCGATATACTTTCTGTTCCAGTAAGTCCCTCATCGTCATAGTGATGAATCTTGGTTTGGAATCTCGTTTTGGCCAGCTCGCTGCTCTCTGCACTCTGCTCTGTGCCCAGCAGATGGCAACTTTTCAGCTTGCCAATGTTGATCTCGAAAAAAGCATTTAAAAGATATTTTGGATAAAATTGGAAATATTACTCCAAAATGGAATGCTTATTACTCGTAATACGTTACGAGATAATAAAAGGCAAAACTCCATTTTGTATAACGCTGACGATATTAATCCCTTCAGAGTGGACTTGATTTTATTTACCAAGTACTCGTGCACAAATACATGCATAAATCTGTGCTTCTATTTATATATAATAAACCAACACACACACACACACACACACAGACACACACGTGCACTTAAGGACCTACGTAAAATTGGCAGTTGACGACCACACATCAAGTAATAATTATGAATTTTTTGGGGTAGGTTTTGAACATGCCCCGCACGGAGTGAGAGAGTATAATAATTGCCCATAGGTCGGCCCAACTATTAAGGACATTAAAGGTTGCACCCTCACTTTCCGAGCGAACTCAACTCTCTACTTATCTATGTGTGTGTGTGTGTGTGTGTGTTGTCGATAGATGCGTCTTTTATATTAAATGCAGTCTCAAAACAGTCTAATAAAAGATCGCACAGCTTTCGACTCACATCTCACTAATGATGGACGGAACAACCCCATTTTCATTCCAATTGCCATTGTTCGAGGACAACGTGTTGCTGTTGTCTATGTGGCAACGCTACTATCAAGGGATTATTTGTGTGGTTTACAGTTTTTAATTATGCACCGCGACATGAATGCAGAGCAAAAGCAAAGCAAAGCCAAAGCCAAAGCCAAAGGCATAGGCAATACCAGAGCAGAGCCAAGCAGAGCAGAGCAAAGCAGAACAAATAAGACCTACAAGATGAACAACATTTTTAGGGGTGAACTGAAGTGGTGGCTCACACAAGCCGAATGGAATGCATCATTCATCCCAGTGCAGTATTTTCATTTTATACACACACACACACACGCATATATATATATATATATATATACATACATATCTGTATACATGCAGAGTGTACATATGTATAAGTGAGTTCTCGTACTTACAAAATGAAGGACGTTTCACTGTTGCCGTTGCCGTTGCTGTTGCACATGGGTATTTTCGCATTTTGGCATTTTGGGCTGTAACTGGAGTCAACAAAATGCACAAGTGCCATCGACTAAAGCATATTTGAGACATGAGATGAGCAGACAGACGAGGACAGACGATATTCGCATTTCTCCCTTGATACATAAACATGCATAAGCAAGTAGGAGATGCAATTAGAGTTGGATTTGGAGTTGACCAAATGGCAGACAGATGTAGCCATGGACAAAAACTATTCATGTCGCTAAAGGGATTCACATCAAAGAACTCCCACCCAATCTCAGAGCAGTCCTTTCAAACAGCTGCAAAACAAGAATTGAAGTCATTTGCCAAACTGAAAACTGGCGAATTTCAAATTGAAAAGCTGACTTACTTGAATACAGCCAAGAAAGCATTGAATAAAGTCGCCAACGTCTTTCTTTGTAAATTATGTAGATGCCAGACTTATTTTGCGTTTCTTCTGAAAATGTCAGTTGAGATTTAAGACTAAGATTTAAAAAGTATATCCCTAAAGCTAAGGACTTGTAATGTTCAAGTCTGCTTCAGATTAAGTATTAAGTTTTTTGTTTGTTCTCAAAATCTGAATCACCATCAAAAATCGGCTTATGTATTTCCGAGTCGCCACCACAGCTGCCCCAAGCCAACGAATTTTTGGGCTTAGATTAGAGCAAAGAGTTTGAGAGTTCAAAAAAAATGAAATTGATGTTGGATGAGTGACAACCTCTGCCAACCTGTAGCTTAAGAACTGTGGGATTTGTGTGGGCGTGGCCATAAAATGCATTCGACTATCTTTCTAGGATAGTCTTTCAGGTTTTGTTACTATACTTATCGAATTTTAAGTAATTTAATGGTTTTGCATATACATTTCTTTGTAATGAATTGTGGGCGGGTGCCAGGATATATTTTGTCTGATATTCGAAGAATTCAATTAAAGAATTCAATTAAGGAATTCAATTAAAGAATTCCAATTTAAATTGATCAACGAGTTTGGGTGCTGCAGTTGCTGAGAGTGGAAATTATTTTCAGTCAGCAAATTAATAAGCAATTTTGCGGAAATGATTACAGAGAAGGAACAGTTCCAACAATTCACGAATATTAAAGTATATTTTCAATTTCATAAATGTATTGAAATTAATTTGCTTAAACATGTGAAATTCTGAGAATCTACTTGAGCTAAGTTCCGCTTAGAAATAACTTTTGATTAAAGTAGGCATTTAATTGGAATAAGCGAAAATGTTTTCAAGCTGTTTTCAAGTTCTTAAAAAATCAGTTTAATGATCCTTTGTGGAGCATCTGCTATGCAGCTGGGTAAGTATTCAATGCATAACGATTCACAAAAAACAAATAAAAAACAAAAATAAAAATCAATTTTATAAGGCAAAATAAAATTAAGTAAAACTAATTTGTGATAAATATGTATGAATAATTTATGATATATAAAAAAAAATGTTTTTACAGAAAATGAATTAATTTGCCCATTTTATGTAAGTTTCCAATAAAAGTTTGTGTTTATTAAAACATCTTTTTAAATTATTTGTTTTCTTTGGTAATTTAAATTAATATTTAAATATTAAATTTGATTTTTAATGTAATTTATTTTATTTTTTACTTTTCATATATTAAATTAAATAAATAAATAATGAAATGGAACGCGAAGCATAAAAATTGCTGCAATATGTTTGCTCTCTGGCTGGGTGTGGTCGCCTGGTCGCTGCGAAACCCAAGATGGAGATCGACAGTCGATATTGTTCAAGGATCAGCACTGGTAACAATGCCCACTTACGCCATAATTACATCTGACAGGCAGACGCGGGCAATGGCATCAATAAGGGGCAACAACAGCCTCGATCAAAATAAATACGTTCTTTTTGGTAAGTATCTGTGTATCTGTGTGGGTATCTGTGACTGGGTCTCTGGATTATGTTGTGGCTATGTGTGCCTCTCTCTCTCTCTCTCTCTCTCTCTCTGTCTGTTTCGGGGATCAAATCTCAGTTGTTGTTCAATGTGGCCGAATATTATGATTGCATATATCTGCAGATGTCTGCAGATGATATTGATTAAGTCGGCAGAAATATGGGCCAGTCTCGATCTCATGCATTTCCGCTGTTAAACAATAGATACCAGCAGCATTTTCTACGAGGGGGATTAGCCAACAGCTTCTACGTAATCTATGATAAAGCATTGTTCAAAATCGCCCACCCACACCAGTTGACCACGAACTTGGCCTTGCTAATGCATTTTTTTGAGTTCAATTGATCCATGTATATGTGAATATATTTGGTTTAGTCTCAAATGGTGAGCACAGTAAAAATCAAATCTAAGAAATTCCTCCACTTCCCGATTTTATTCAGAATTCGAATTTAATGGAGATTGGTTCGTCTGCCAGTTTCATCTGTCACTCCCAACCACTTATAAGGAATAATAGGGATATAATTACGATTTGAACGAAATCTGCAATTGAAGTCATTTTAAATTCAAGTTTAAAGATTGTGATTTATCAGAAAGTGTGCTCAAAATGCAGGCAAATAAGTCTACTTGATTCAAGCACAATATTTTTGCAATATGAAAATATTAGCTGAGAATGAATTGAACTTCTTTATTGTATTCAATTGGATATCCTTCCTACATAGTTACTTCATATAGTAGAATTTTATTTAATCTTGATGAAACTTGACACGCATTTGGCCCCCACATCCCACCACAATGATACCTAGACTAAACTCGTAAAGTTTGTCGAAAACATAGAAAACATAAGAATATTTCGATCTCTGAATGGAACTGATTAACTCTCTCTTACAATGATATGTACATATTTGCTTCATGTAATAATACTCGAAAATATTGTGTTCCATTCAACTTTCGCTGAACAAATATTAATCATATTTTTAGAATAATATTATTATTATAAATAGAAATAGACTAGGATATATCCTGTTATCAACTGTTAAATACAATAAATTAAATTGACTATTTTACTATCCAAATGTTAGATTCAAAGATTTTACTAGGAATACTAGGCAACATCGAGTTGACAAACATAATACTTAAAGGTAAACTTTGCTCTAGGCGAGTGGGCTCTACTAGGAAATTCCCTCCAGAAAATGTTTGCAGCTGTGTAATTTGTTGTTGGCAACAACTCAGTTATCAAAAGTTGGTAAAGGAACAGACAGGTCAACCTAAGGCCGGAATTCTCCGGGTTGTCAATGTATTATTTTTTCCTTCCTTCCCAAAACCCAAAAAATACAAATGAAAATTAAAGCTACAAATTAAATGGCAATTAACAGAGAATAATTAAACTAAATGTAGAACAAAAAGATAATAAAATAAAATCAAGGATATTCGAAATGAAAATGTGAAATAGTCAAAGATTTATTTCAAGGATGGTGGAGGAGATGTTTGGTGTTAGCTGTTGGATAATCAATGTTGCGTAAATTGCATTTCATATTTTTTCGACAAAAAAGCACCAAAAGCGAATTGAAAAGCTGCGTGAGCAAAATTTCCAAATATAAACACGAGCAGCGCAAGCAAAAGTAGTTCATTGTGTGTTTTGCCCTGATTATGGGCCCATAAAACTACTACTACACACACACACACATACGCATACGCAAACACATATGTATTTTCTGATACTGTTAAGGACTTGCACAATGCAGCGCATTATCGAGATCCTGTTTATGTTGTCTGCAACTCTTGTGCAAGCTGAGGCCCTTTATTGTCCTCGGGGTTTGTTTTTAGTTTTTTTTTGGGTGCTTCGCACTCGCGTTTTTATTGAGCTTCCTTCGCAGACCTTACCCAATTCCAATTTCATTTGGCAACAGCGCGGCATCGCCATTGAAGTACATTTATCTGGCTTGTCTTGCGGTCTGTCCTGTTCAGTCCTGGCCTGTCCTGGGCCAGGTCTGACAATCGTTCACGCTGCATCCGCTCGAGGTCCTTACCTGGGTGTTTATACAATGTACATGCATATATATATATATATATATATATATGTATATGTATATATATATGTATATGTATATGTATATGTATATCTGGCAATTATTATGAGTCGGCCATTATGAAATGTCAGACGACATGTTAAAAACCCTTTTCGAGCAAATTTTATCACCCGGTTAGAAAAGTTCTCATGAAGCCATTGTAACCCTTTCACTTAATTATTGGGCACATTATGTGCCATATTCATGGCAACGCGATGCCCGACGATGGTTTTCAACAACAATGGAAACTAGCATATATATATATATATATATATACATATATTTATGACCACCCCGAAATCATGAGTCGTCTCGGCTCGCGTGGCCGCGCAGATTTTACGCATTCATTGAGAAAATTTGAAGGGCGCTGAGCGATAATTGCACCACCAACTCAGGCAGAGCAACTGTGCAGCAGCAGCAGCAAACGGTGAGTGTAAGTGTGAGTACCCGTCTACCCATTACCGAGTACCCATACCCATACCCATACCCATTACCCATTAACATAACCCATTGCGAAAGACGCGCTTCTGCCCCGTTCTCGGCTGTGCCTGACCCAGCGGCCAATGCAGACGGGTTTTCATATTTTGATGGCTCTCAACTTACTCCGCATATTTCAGGCACCCACACACACACCCATAAATACACCCATACACCCGTGCACACACACACATATATATACGCACATGGCCAGCATCATCCGTGTAAACAAATCTCATCCATTTTGGATGATGGCCATGAGTTTGACATTGACGCACAGTCGCTCGATGCTGACAAGGAATTATGATTTGCAGTCGCAGCTTAAGCAACACTTTAACCATCCAGCTGCAAAATCAATATTTGGCCTTAAGAGTCCAATCCGGCTCGAATTAGATAACCTACCCACAAAGTTAACTTTCTGGGCTAAGTGAAATCGAAACCATTCTGGATTCAGAATTCCAAATTAGACACAGGCCAATGGATGTGCCTTTAAAACGTATTCCTTGAAATCTATACAGATTAATTATTTTTTAATATCAACTATAAGACAATTAAGCACAAAATAATATTGCAAATAGAAAAACTAGCGACTTATATTTATATGTTATATCAGAACGATTATCTTCTTCAGTAATCAAATACATTTACTTTTCAGGACAGATTAAAATATATATATAAAACAGATCATTTATTTAACTTACGTTGCTTCAGTTTAGTAATAACTAGTTACGATTTATTGAAACATAAAATATATAATATATATATATATATATATATATATATATACATATAAATAAATGTATGAATTTGTATATATTTGAGCTCGTCCTAAAATGTTTGTGTTGGACTACGCTTATACAAGTTATGCATTTCTTTTATGATATAATTAAATTCGATAAATAAACAAAAATCAGAAGAAAAAAACAACTGATTCCCTCCCAGGCAAACGGGGCGTGGCCGGAGACTGTACAACGGCCTGCGACTGTTCCCAAAATGTAATTAAACGTGAGATGTTGTGACGCCTTTGTCTATGGCTGCTTTCTGGGACTGGGGCTGAGGCTGAGGCGGAGGCTGGGGCTGAGGCTGGTTTCCCATGGCCTTTGCCGCGCTGTCTTTGCCTAGATGCGAGCTCGGGGCGAGGGCGGGCACAGGCCTAGGGGCACCAGGCATCATGCACCATGCACTAAGCAGCATGCACCAGTTGTTTGGGTGTCTCTTAGCAAAACAACAAGTAAGAAAATAAATGTTTTCCAGCCCGAAGATTACATACACTGTCTAGCTGTTCACATCCTCATTTCGTTAGAAATTCATGGCAAAATCACAGCAATTAACCGTATAATCTATATATTATAAATATATATATATATATATATATATAAACATGGATAAAAAACAAAATGCAAACCTCTTTTAAAAGTTAATTTAAATAATTAAATCAACGCAACAAAATAAATTTTAGTCATCCGATCCGGTTGGTCGATGAGACTGAGACAGGCAGACAGAAATAGAGATAGCTATATCTAAATCGGCTAGTGATGCTGATTAAGCTCGGAGACATCTCCATCAGTGTGTCACACACGTAACGGCAAAATGAGAATACCCTCGGCAAGCGTATATATAATCGACGCGGAGCTGATATTATTAATGGTTTTTTAATATCATTTGTGTCGGCGTAAATGGTATTTTTAAAATCTGAAACGATTTATTGAAACGAAGTCAAGCAGAATCGATGGCTCGAACTCGAATTCGGACTTCGACTCAGACTCGAACTCGGACACGGAGTCGGAGTCGGACTCGAATTTGGATTCGAAAACCAAAAGCAATCTCCGGCCTGGGTTCAAGAAATATAGTCATGCTGTATTTACGACCTAGAGTACGAGTTACGTGTACGAGTACACATACATATACACATACACACACATACATGGTGTATCTGAATGTGTAGCTGTCGCTGTATCTGTATCTGAGCTGTTCACTCCACAGGGCCTCGGCGGTCTCTCACTTGACGCTGGGCCAAGTGTGAAAAATGATTGATGGATTTCGATTTTGATTCGTGCAGTATTCACAAAGGGTGCCGTGTTTATAAAGAACTTCGACATCGACAAGGGGACAGCGGACAGCGGACGGTGGGCAGAGGACAGAGGACGGCGGCGACAGCAACGACAATCGGCATAATAAGATAGCAATTATTTATCTCAACTGAATAAAGGCAATTTTTGATTAATGAAAGCATTTCGCGGCACACACACACAAAACAAAAAAGGGGCACAGAGAAAAAAATCAAAAATAACAAAAAACCAATATATATATATATATATATATATATATATAGTGAAAGGAAAGAAACGAAAGTGTTGACTGCTAATAGAAGATTTTTTCATTTGTCCCCTAATAGTCACCTTTAGTTCCCAATCCGTCTCGCATTTGGGATTTGACTTGACGACCTTTTGATTGTGTAAACACCATCAAGTCAAGAGACCCAACCAAATCGAATTTTGACTGTCGCTGGACTTGAGTTCAGGATGATTTTGGTCTCGCACACCATCTGGATCATTTTCAATTGAACATGCACTTCAGTACTGATTGATTTTCAATCCGAAAGCAATCGAGGCAGAATTAAACAGACTTGAGAAAATTTAACATTTTGCATATCTCAAAAGTTACATTGAACATTTGTGGGATAAATTATTATAAATTTGGGAAACTCCCAATCCTTACATTCAATGTTGCAACATTCTACATTTTAATATTTATCATCTCCGTTTTTCAGTTTAAGTCTTAAATAAACTCATCACTTCATCGGATATAGTACGGATATAGCCATCCTGGCCGATAGTCAAACTGCAATTGTATTAGGGGGACGAAGATAACGTCAAAAGTGGTTCTTGGTGGCGAAGAGGCCCCTAACAGGACCAGAACCATTTTGTGGCATAGAAAGACACGCATAGCGACTGCAACTTAGAACCGAAGAAAGACAGATGCAACAACGGAGCTGGCCAGATGCAACAGGCCTCCGTCAAGCCAAATATTTTTTTTTCGGCTATAATCATAGGCGATTTACGCAGCTAATAATCATGGGAAATAGCAGGCTTAAGATACTTCCCGACCTATTGACGATTGACACTGTAGACTAAGGAGTCACCTATCTAAACTGGGTATTTTTAGTAGTAGTAGCGAACTATGCCGGTTTTTGCGAAAACGATGCGAGTCCTCAAAACACATCCTAGCAGACTGTGTCGCCTTAGCTAGGAAAAGATGTAGTATCTCGGGGATACATGTTCAGAGATCAGCAGATGTGGACAAAGATTCTTACATTAGTGCAGGAGTTGTGGTTAATGGAAGAGCTATGGACTCAGAAGAGGACAGCATAGATAATAATACTAATAACAACAAAAATAATAATAATAATAATAATAATAACAATAATAATAATAAAAATAATAATAATAGTAATAATAAAAGTATTTCGTGTCATTTAATTTTTTTATTTACTTATTTGTTTTCAATTGTGTACACTTTTTAGTCAATATTAGATAAATAAATAAGTAAAAAAAAAGTTTCCCACAACTGATGCCAACTCAGAGCTTTGCAGCCTTTGCTTCAAATGCGAGTTGCCCCTTGCCAGTGACTTGCTGCAAGGAGCCAGCAAATCTCAACCAAAAGCTGGCTGCAACAATTTGTTAATGAGTTCATTCACTCAGGAGGCAACTGTAACTGTAAACTCATGTTTAACAAATATTCTTGAATATATTTTGAAATTGTAATGGGAAACTGCTGGCAAAGAGATAAATTTTTGCAAATGCAATTATTTATTTTATTTTGTTGTTGCATTCAACTCGAACAATTTCGAATTTCCCAAAATATATTTTACTTCTGCGAGATATTTAATTTCATTTGAACCGGAGCAGCTCAGTAAAGAAATCTTTTGATTTGCTGCCGTGTTGAAATATTGTATTAATTTTGTTAATATTTAAATAAGCTAAATAATAGACAAATAATTTCCTTTAGAGCCATGATCTCGTTACCAGATGTGCAGCAACCCAGCAGTGTCTTCAGTTGGAATATTTTAAGTTCACTTTACAATTATCGAATTCACTCGATATCTGCCAATTAACATTTAAATTAAATACCCATATTATTTAATTAAACATGGATTTTACTACACTCTGTTTAACTGATTGCAGCAAACTTATCCAATATTAAATGAAGGCCCTGCCACGCAGAAAATCACATTCTCGTTCAGCGAAATATGTGAAGAAGAAATTATCTTCACCAGAATGAATTTCTTGGTTTTGATTTGTGAATTGCTTCAATTTTGCAAAAGATTGTTTGCACTATTATTTCTTAGATGACTAAATACGTTACTTCTTCTTTATTTTAATTATTAAATATTATGCATATGACTACAAGAACAAACCAAAAATGTAATTCAAATCATGATTTTGATACAGATTCCCTGTTTCTTAGAGATATTTTGATATTGTGAAATCGAAGTTTTTAATTTTGGTTGTTGAACATTTGCTTAATGCAAAGAACTATTGGAAACTACTTTAATTAATAGAAATTTAAGTGAATAAATAATTACAAATCGAATTAATGTTAAACGAAGTGTTAACTTAATTGATCATATATATTTTATATATATTTTATAAATATTACTTAACTTGCATTTGAAATCTGAAGGGAGTTAGTTCCAAGTTCAATTTTGGCAACTAATTAAATAATTTGTCATACTGAATAGTGTAAGTTTGAGTTTCTTACTTTTTCATCTTATATACAGTCCTGGAAACGTGGTCAGAATAGTGTAGATTATATATACCAATAAATTTACTTGAACTGTTCGCTTTACAATTAGCAAATACTTCGAGTCGATCAAACAGGATTGGATAGAATGTATAAAATTAAGCTTTGCTTTTCAGAGGAATAAAACAGGCAAAGGGGAGTAAATCATATATATTCTTGATCAGCATCAAAAGATGAGCTGTTGACCGTTTTATGTAAAATGAAACATTTATCATTTGACTATATTCAATGGCAACTGCAAAACTTGAGCGAAAGTAAATAAATTGTGCATATTCTTCAGTCTGTTTTGCCTGCACTTAAGCAGCTTTTTCCGAATACATATTTACATATATATACATACATAATACATAGATATTTCGCAAAAGTGTTGTATATAGTAAAAAAATAAATGAATTTATATATCGTATGGATATATAGAATATATATCGCTGGTGACTTCCTTCAAGGCTCGTCTAATATTTCTGGACCACGCCCAACACACAATAATCAACGGTTTTCATTTTTAAAGGACGAGCCACGCCCACATCCATTTAATTTTATTTATTTGATGTAGACTAAAAGAGAGTCGATAAATGATTAAAGTATAAAATTTGAAATTAAACTTAAAGTGAGAATTGAATAAGGCAACATTTCAAATGAATAATAAAATAAAGTAGATAATAAATCTGGGGTATTAAGGTGGATTAACATTTATTACAAGGATTGGAAAAAACCAGACCGACAAAAACTGCGGCAAACCATAAATGATGCTAACTTAAAGACAATTAATATCGGAATTTAGTCTTTTGTGAGCATTTCGCTGAATTGAAGCATTGAGGAAGTCTTTAAATATAATCCATCCAATCTTAAAGTGGTTTCATGTAGACTTAAGCAGCGAGTCCGGCAAGGTGTCGCTGCCTTTCATGACACTTGGCTGTGGTCTTAATTTAATACATGAGCGAAGACAAAAACAGAAACTCGGCTGTAATACATATGTAGACACTTATGCAACATTTGCACACAAGCACATGTATGTTAAGATAGCTATCAAGTACACAGCTTTATATATATGTATATATATATATATATAGGAATGCATATATCACTACAGTGTATATACAATGTACATATGTACGTAGAACAAAGCGTTTGTTTTATATAAGCAGAGGAGCAAGGAAAAAATAAAAATAACATAAGAAGTAGCAAGAGAAGAAGAAGAAACAGCAGCAGAGGCAGCAACAGCAACAGCAGTAGAAGCAGCAGCAGCAGCAGCTGCAAAATCAGTTTCGTGGCAAGAAATGTGGTCGGGGTCGGGTGCCTTTGTCACCAGAGCGGTGCTCAAATACTATTGGTGCAGGAGACAGGAAAAATCGCCCCCATGTTAATGTGTCGTTTCATGTGACACCAATGGTACACACACACACACACACACACACACACACTGATACACACACATACATAGATTTGTGGCGCAATCGCATAGCCAGTAAAGCAGTAAAGTCGTCGCTGCCGTCGCTGTTTGCTGCAAGCGAGAGGTGTGCTCACCAATACACACAGACGCACACACAGCCATAGAGAGGCACTCTCAAGAGGACACACACACAGTCGCACGGGCAGGCCATTCATTGGTGTTTACTAAAAAGAGACGGACACACACTCTCCTCTCTCCGCTCTTTGGTATCCACGCTCGGTTCTCAGTCGCTGCCGCCCCCTTCGTCTAAGCGCAGCGCAGTGGACAAGAAATCAAATGACAAAATTTTTGAAAAGAACGAGCAAAAAACGTTACAACAACAACAACCCCAACAAACACCCATCCCCCACCCACCACACCATATAATGAGACAAACACAAAGCGACGGCTATTTTGAAGCACTCAACAGCGCTGCTGCAGTCGGCGTCGCTGCCGTCGCTAGAGCACCAGCGACAATAAGCAGCGACAACGACGAATTGGCTGTCCATTGCCATTTCATTCGTACAAATGAGGGGGCCGACTCGCTTTAGCTCTGTCACACGCGGACTGGCTAATGGTGCGACACTCACACACACACACATGCACGCACACACATAGAGAAAGATATAGAGAGAGCGAGAGAGAGAGAGCGAGCGCAATGGCGCTCTTTGGTTGGCGAGCGAGCAAATGACACAGCTGTGACGCTGTCGGCTGCGGGAGAGTGAGCCACAGCTGAAAGGTGCGTGAGCATGCAGGTGTATGTGTGCATCTGTGTCTCTGTGTGTGTGTGTGTGAGTGGTCGTCGCTCGTTCATTCGCTCGCTCGCTCGCTCACTCGCTCAGTCAGCAAACACAAATACGTCGCATGTCAACCACTCGTCCACTGCGACGACAGTGTGCGAGTGAGCCGGCAATAGCCGAAAAATATCCCTTGCGCTGCTCGCACGACCACAGCTGCCCATGCCCATATATGCGCGTGTGTGTGTGTGTGACGCCCACGCGACCGGCATTGAATTGCTCTCTTAATCTGTGCACTTCTTGCATAAATGTCAGAATTTGATAGCATATTATATTAATTGTAAAAATGTTAACGGTAAACGTCAGCAACGGCGATTTACTGCTAATTAACTTTAAAAATAATAATAAAAGAACGAAAACCAAGAGAGCCAAAGAGAGCCGTGTTTCTCTTTGCTGTGCACTGCTTAACCGACTGCGACTCGTAAACTCGGCATGTGTCGTCAGTACGCAAGTGTGACTGAAAGAGATGCACTTACTAATAGCTCTATCGCACTTGCTTGCGTGTGTGTGTCTGTGATGACCCAACGACGACAACAATGTGACACAGACTAAACACACGTGCATGTGTGTGTGGTTGTGTGTATACACACATATACTCCTACAACTACAACTACAACTACAATTGCAGGCCAATTCCAATAGCGCAAGCAGCTTCGTTTCTCGTCTCTCTGCTCTCTCTCACACGCACACACACACACACAGACAGCGCTCGCTCGCTCGTTGGCTGGCTGCGGTTCAGGTAGACATTTGTGGGGCAGTTACGTTGAACTTGTCCGCTGCTGCGTGTCTGCCTCGCTGCTGCCTCGTTGCCGTCGCTGCGAGAGAAAAGTGTCACCCACCCCGCAGTCACTGTGCGTGTGTGTGTGCGTGTGCATTAGTGTTGATGTTGCTGCCGCTGGCTCTGCTCTTGTCGCTGTCGCTGTCGCATTTGTCGTCGCTGTCGTCGTCGTCGTCGTTACATTTTTTCTGCTTGCAGCCGCACGACAATCAGTGTCACCCACGACTTTCAAAGAAGTGGATCTCTTCTGGTGTTGCTGCTGCTGCCGCCTCTGCTGCTTCTGCTATTGTCGCAGTCACAGTCACCTTTTGACAGTCACCGTCACTCTAGTAACTGTTACTTCGTTTGCGCGTTTTGTTTATTTGTGTGCGTGAAATTTTGTAACATTGCCGTCGCCGTCGCGTTCGTGCAACAACAACAAATCGAGAAGAAACAAAAAAAGGAAATAAAATTGAAGCAACACTTGCTTGCAGCTTAAATAAAAACCAAATAAACTAAATCACAAAAATAGCAGAAAATTACAAAAATATGTGCAGCTAATTGAAATTTTTTTGGTGACAACTCAAACAAAAATACACACAACAAAACAACGAATACAAAATATTTGTGTAAATTAAACGGACAACAAATTGTAAGTAAAATTTCTACATTTTATAAGTTTATTTTTTTTTGTGTTTTTTTGTTTTGTTTATTGTTCATTTACCGTCGGCATTGTGAGTGGCAAAGAAATACAATTATGTTTAACAAATTTCTTGCGAAAAACCGAAACTTGTAATAAAGATTTTGGTCGTTTTCAATGTTGCCTGAGATACAATTCAAGATACAAATGCGAAGCTGCTCTAGCCCCGAGTAGACACAGAGAGACCAAGAGACCAAAGATCAGCATCAGCATCAGCAGCAGCAGCAGCATCATTACCATCATCATTATTATCATTGTCAGCATGTCTCCTCTCTTGTCCGTTCATTGCTCCTCCAATTGTTGTTGTTGTTGTCGATGTTGCTGCTGCTGTTTCTGTTGCTTGTCCGTCCGCTGCTTATTATAAAGTGTACCAACAGCAACAACCAACAGCAACAACGATAAACGATAAACAGGAGTTGTTGTCGTTTCTCGTCAACTCTTGGAATTTGTGACTTTCAACATGCCGATAATAAAAAAAATACAAAACACAACTACAACAACAACAAAAACAAACAAAACACATTCGACGCGCTGGCCATCAAAACTTGTGATTGGTTTTTTTTTTTTTTTTTTTGCTGGCTGTTTCTTTCGTCTTTTAAGACGTTTAAGCCGTTTGACAAAAATAATTACCACATGTACACACACACACACACACTCACAAAGGCACACACACACTCTCATACAGTTGCATTACACATTTCTTGTTGTTGTTGGTGTTGTTATAGTTACAATCATTTCTAATGAGCCCATGCCATAAAAAGAGTTTTGAACTAATCTTAAGCACCCAGCGCAAATCGCAATAAATCAGCTTTCTATTCTTGGCTTTGCCCCACTGTGCATACTGTGCATACTTGCCAGTTATGGTGCTTAAGCAGCTTACAAATCGCTGACAAACTCATCTTCTGACCACAAAATATGCTCCAGTTTGCCTGAGAGCATCACATTTATATTCTTTTACACTTTTAACTGTTTCACAGCTGACTTTTCATGCTGTTTTCATGCATTCTTTCAGGCTGCTCACACTAGACTTACCTTCGATAGCGACAAGCTTCAAATTGTTCTCTTAGTATTTTTGTATATGGAAAATATACACTCAGAAGAAAAATTCGCCACACTTTTGGCGGCAAGCTTAACTCAGCTTATTATTGAGAAAAGCAGAATTCTTATTTTCTTAATTTCAGCGTACAATTTACTTAAATTAAGAGAAAATATGTCTAGTTATGTCTATATGTCTAGCTAAACTCGAATATAGAAAACGAGTGGGTAAATTTTATGACTTTTTTCTGAATTTTCGAGAGGATTTTTGTTGCGTTTCTTAAAAATGGAAAATGAAAAAAAGCGACATAGATTTGGGGTTGTTTCGATAATATTTCTAAAAACAGGAAAATCTTTTTAGTTTTTAGTATTAATTTTTCTGAGTGTATGCATGTGTGTGTGTGTGTGTGTTGTGTATACTTATTATGCTGTCATTTGCACATGTGTTTGTTGCACATTTAAGATTATTTCCAAATGATAGCGAGAGAGATTCAGAGAGGGGCACGTAGCGGGAGCACGAGGTGGAGAGAGGGAGGTAGGAAAAGAGTGATCGT
Organism: Drosophila seclusa; assembly: GCA_035043575.1. Lineage (NCBI taxonomy): Eukaryota > Metazoa > Arthropoda > Insecta > Diptera > Drosophilidae > Drosophila > Drosophila seclusa. The sequence continues at coordinate 152,750 of JAWNMX010000820.1, read as the reverse complement.
TGAACATGAGTAGACCGCTAACAATTGTCCCCATCTCGCTGTCCCTGCCTCGTCGCACCCCGTCGCAACAGTTTGGCCATCAATTTTGCGTCGCTCGTCAGTCACAATTACAGTAGCAAGCGGCAAGCGGCGGGCGGGGCAAGCGGGGCAGGCGGTAAAACACGGCAACAACAATAAAAAGCCACTTGGACTAGCTGCCGATCACCGCATGTTGCCATCGTTGTCGATGTCGTCGTCATCGTCATCATCTTTGCGGTCTTAATGGGGGCCCCAAACAGCCAAAAAAGCTGTAAAGATTTTGGCCAAGCAAATGAGTATAAATGTTCTAAAGGCGGCAGACGGCGGACGGTGGACTGCGGACGGTGGTTTCTAGTGGGACACATACATTTTTTTATATTTCTTTTTTGTTTTTGTAATCTTGAAGAGACAGCTTTTGGACAGTCTAATCCAGCGAGTCTAGATACGGAGCGCGAGTAGTTGCCCGCCTGCCCGCTCTCCAGGCTGCCCCTCATTAGCCTGTCTGTGCGGACAACAAACAGTGGTGCACGTGGTGCTGGTGGTGCTGTTGGATTATGCTGATTTTCTTTTCAATTTAACTTGAATTAACATTTGTACAACTTGATTCGATCTGTTCCCAAATCTATCCCAAAACAGACAAATGCCAAATAGAAATGATTACAATTAGCCAGAAAGGAAACCAGTTAGGCTGACACATATCAAAAAAATATTAATATGTTTAAGCAATCGATCTCATGCGATCTGCATCCACTATATATATATATATATATATATGTATAGACATATATGTATATATATATTTAGATCGCGCACATTTCAATTGCACTTACTTTGACCCACTGTTCGTTGGTCGGAAATGCGCAGCAGATTTGAAATCTGTAATTGGAATGCTTGCTGCTGTCATCTCCGGGGACTGGGACACAGCGGGACAGAGGGGAATGGGCGGAATGAGGGGGACAAATGTTCAGCGGTGATAACGCAAAAGTCGCAAAAAGTTGAACAACTTTTGCCACCCTCCAACAATTTACCATCCCTCCAGCGCAGCGCACACAGAGACTTTGTTAGTTTCTGATTAGAATTTTCGCCTTGACCTGCAAGCCAATCCGCAATCCGCAATCCCCTCTTCCGGCGGCTCCCCGATAGAAACACTTGATTGACATCCTTGACAGTTGCCAGTTGACACCAGCGACGATAGATGCGAATAGTTTTTGGAGGTCCAATTGAGGACAAAATCAGCAAGATTTTCTTTGTTTTTTATTTGTTTTTCTTTTGATTTTCTTTTGTTTTTCTTTTGTTTTTTGTATTTTGTGTTTTGTCTTTGTTTTGAGAGGAGAGTGCTGAAGCTATGTTGCAGCCGGGAGAGAATGTTTACGCTGCCGACGGCAAAAATAAATGTTGAATTTGGAGTTTGTTTGTGTCTCGTTGGTTGCGTTGCAACTGCTAAATATTTGTGTTACTTATCTGAAGCTGGCCCAAAAACAAAAAGATACTTTTGTGTCTCACAGATGCACAAATATGCTTTGATTCTTAACTGGGTGCAGGGGTTTGATTTGCCTATCTCAACATTTATATCGATCATATAATAGATATAGTTAAATAGATACAGTTAAATCTGTGCCACATAACTACTCAACTTAAGATGTGAAATAATATACCTAATTTTCCAAGCAACTCCAGCATATTATTATAAACAATAGTTTCTTAAAATTACAGTTAGTTTATTATTTAATTTAAGGGAAACTTCAGATTTTAGTCACCTTCGACAGACCACAGCTAAATTTGAATTTAATTTTAAACTTATTTTGCACTTATACTTTTTAGAAATGTGTTTTTCAATAAGCAAAAATATTTCTAAAAACGAAAAAAAATAAAAATATTTTTCGAATTGCCGATTTAGGAGAAGCTTTTCTAATTTGCAGGAAAACGTTTTGCAATATTTGCAAATAATTTTTAGATTTTGGAGAATCTTTTCTAATTTGAGGGAAAACGTTTTCAAATTGTTGTAAATAATTTATACAAACAAGAGCAACTTTAGTGCTCTACTATTTTTCTGAGTGTATGTGCGTGTGTGTGTGAATATTTGAGTAGCTTAGCTGTTAACAATACGCATAATCTCGCAGAGAGTTGACAACTGTTCTCTCCATTTATAATTGCAGCACTCGAGCCGAGGCCCGCCACAATGGAGCACATCATGAACACGTTTATGTCGCCCGCTTATCTGCTGGGACACCCGCATGTCCATCCCCTTAACCATCCCCATCCTCACAGCCATCCCCACACCCATGCTCACACTCATGGCCATGCCCATGCCCATGTTCATTCGCATATCGGCGCCAAGTCGCCAGCCAGTTCGCCGGACGCAAGTGGCGCTGCTGCTGCAACTGGAACTGGAACTGGTGGCGTGAACAAAATGAACTCAAATTCGCAGGCAAACGCGAAGCCAAAGCGCTGGGGCTCGCCGCCGATCAACTTGGCCGGGCAGTTCATCAATCCGGCGACGGGTAAGAAGCGTGTCCAGTGCTCGATCTGCTTCAAGACCTTCTGCGACAAGGGCGCGCTCAAGATCCACTTTTCGGCAGTGCATCTGCGCGAGATGCACAAGTGCACCGTCGATGGCTGCAACATGGTGTTCAGCTCGCGTCGCTCGCGCAATCGCCACAGCGCCAATCCCAATCCCAAGCTGCATTCGCCGCACATTCGTCGCAAGATTTCGCCGCATGACGGACGCACCGCTCAACAGTTTCCGGTGTTTCCGGCCGCCGCTGCCGCCGCGTTCCCGGGCCTGTTGCCGCCAACGCATCCACACCATCCGCATCATCCTCATCATCCACACCATCCGCATCATTACGGGCCGGCGGCGGCTGCAGCGCATGCCATGTTCGCCGGCCAGTCTGGATTGCATAGTCTTGGCCTGCTCGCTGGCCGGGCGCACCACGAGCGCATCTTTGCTGATGCGGATGTGGATGCAGATGTGGATGCCGATGCGGATGCGGATGCCGATGATGATGGTGTCTATGTGTATGTGGACATGCATGCGAATAGCTCCAGTCCAGATAGTCAGGACTGTCACAGCGATGCGGAGGCGGATGCGGATGTGGATGCAGAACTGCATTGCAGCCTGAGCCTGGCCAGCAATAGCAATAGTCACACCAGCTATGACGAGGAGATGCCCAGCTCCGAGCAGCCCCTCGACTTCAGTTTGCACAAGCGCCGTGAACCGGAATCGGAACCGGAACCAGAGCCAGCAGCAGCCGAATCAAAGCTGGAACTAGCAGAATATCGCATGAAGCGTTCGCCAACTCCCTGCGCCGGCAGCGGCTTCTCCATGGATCGCCTGCTGGGCAAGCGGCGGCGTCACAACAGCTCCAACTCCACCAAATCCCAGGAATCGTCAGCAGCCGCAATCAAAATGGAACTGCAACTGGAGCTGGATGGCGATCTCGATGCTGATGCTGATGGCGATGCCGATGGCGATAGTCGTGGCGAGCCTATTGGTCACAGGGATCACGCCGAGCAGGCGGACCACGCACACGACTTGTCGACGCCGCAGAACACCCGAAAACACCTGCCGAGCAGCTGCTGCTCGCCTCCAGTCGCCTCCTCGCCAGCAACCGCAATTAGCCCGAACGCAAACCACATGGTTAGCGCCGGCTGCGGTGGCTCCAGTTCGGTTAATGTGCTGGCGCCATCGCCGCCCGGGCTGCTGTTTGGCATGGATCTGGAGGAGCAGCATCATTTCCGGTTGCTGCAGACACAAATGCTTGCGGCCGCTGCGGCTGCGGCGGCAGCCACAAGCAGCGCCGCACAGTCGCCGTCGGGCGTTGCCGTCGCTGCGCCATGGAATCTGCTCTCCGAGGTCTACCGCTCCATGCTGCTCAGCAGCAGCAGCAACAGCAGCAGCATCGGCAACTTGAAGGCGCCACAAGTGACCTCAACGACGCCGCAGTCGGCGCAGTACAGCGACATGCCGCCCACCAATGCCGCAATCTCAGTCTAAGAGTCTCTCTGTCTCTGTCAGTGCCCCATCCCTCCTTGGTTTGGCAATTAGAAAATCTTTCAAATCTTGTATAAATTAGATGTACCCCCCCCCCCCCCCGTTTCTCCAATTGAAATTGCAAAGGATCTGGTTTCTGGACTTATCTTGATGGGGATTTTATCATATGAATATTATGCAATGCTGGCTGGCAGTTCCGAACTTAGCTTTTCAACTCGTACTTGTGTTATATACATATATAAAAATCGGTTTTTTTTTTTTTTTAACACAAATATACATATATATAGTATATAGCAAATATATATATATATACATATATATAAATAATTTTTTTTTTAATCTAAGATATTGCGACATCAAAGTGTATAGTATTCAATCCGTTCCTCAATGAAACTTCAAGTGGGAAAGTATGTTTATGCATGTGTGTGTGTGTATGTGTGTCCAAGTGTGTGTGTGCAAGTGTGTGTGTGGGTGTGCTTTATCCAGTCGATGCTAAACTCTTTCGGGCCACTGTGCGGCGTACAACGAAGTATTGATATTTATAAATATTATTAAAATGCAAATTATAATAATAATATATTATGTAATTTTAAGCACAACTATTTTTTTTCATAGCCAATAACTATTTGTACTTGTAACTAACTTTATATCGTATACTAGGTATATATTAGAACTACTTTATACATATATACAAAACTAAAAAAAAAACAAAATACAAAAAAGAACAAAAAAAAAACAACACAGAACAAAAAAACTAAACACATAAAATTAAAAAAAAAAAACATATCTCATTTGTTTCCGCCCCGTGTATTTACTCCTCAGTCCCTTCAGTTTAAGATTACTAAATCTATCGATGTATACTAGATATGTTATTGCTCTATCGAAAATCGACAAATTTGCTCCCTTAGAGATTCATTGTGTATTTGATAATGGTATTTGATTTAAACAATAAAACCAAACCAATTTTAAGAAACAATTAACATCAAATGTCTTCTGATTTATTTATTTATATTTATTATTATTACCTTAATAGCATTCTTTACACAGATGGCGATAGTTTATCAACTATTGCAAATGGATCTACATTTGAATTCGAATATTCAATTTGAGTAAATATTCCTAAAACGCGACAAGAACTCAACTTTAGACCCAACATTCCGATCTGCATATAGATATATTCCAGTTGCTGACAAGGATGGGCGGAAGGACATTGACTTGGTTGGTGATACGGATCAAGAATATATATAATGCCTTATGGGGTTATCATATTACAATTAGCTCTTTCAACTATTCAAAATGGATCTCACTTGGCGTTCAACTAAAAAAACTAATGATTGTAATCAGCTTTGTGATACTTTCTATAATCTAGATAAATACTTCCAATTTAATCAAAATGTGAAAAATTGCAAGAATTTTTTAATTTGAATATTTCGCCTGACAAAAGATGCTCCACATTATTTAAGAAAGAGCTCAGAAAATAGCACATTTTGAAACGAAATCAATTCAATTGTGATTTGGAAAACTCAATTTTAGGATTCTAACTATAAAAAATTTAAGGAAAATCAAAAATAGATGTCTTAAATATAGATGAGTTATGAAAAAACCTTTTAATAATTTGCTAAGTATAAAAAGAAAGAAAAGGGAAAAAATTTTAAATTTTCAAATCAGAGTTTCAAAAAGGTTTGCTTTAAGTCTAGAATAGCCTTTTTGATGTCTATATGTATATATATCTATATGACTGGTTTGATGGCAGCCACATCATTATTATCATTACATGATTATCATCATTATCATCACATCATCGTTATGGATAGGCATTTGAGGCCACTTATGTACAGATTACAAGCACGAACAAACAAAACACACAAAGACAGACAGACACAGAGACAGACACAGAGACGGACAGACACATCTGACATAGACACTCAAATGCCATATGAATAGAACATTTGCTGCGCCTCCAAATGCCGAATTGAAAATGTTTTAATACAAGATATAGGATATACGTATATGGAATGGAGCAGCTGGATCCGTGACTGAAAAGGTGGACCGTGCATAGTTGCGTGAAACCGAACCCGCAAAATTTATATGAATGCGTGAAGACTGTGAAAATGTCAAGTGCTGCCTCGAGTTGGGGGGAGTTGGAGTTGGAGTTGGAGTTGGTGGCATGTCGGGAAAAATGAAATATAATAAAGGATATGTGTGCGAGCGAGCGAGACAGAGTGAGAGAGAGAGAGCGAGCGAGTCAGGCAATCCGTCAGTGGGTCTGTGGGTCTGTGCGTCAGTTAGACAGCTAAATGCTTGCCACATTATGAGATGATCCTTGGCAGCGTTGTCACTTGAGACACACGCACACACATATACACATGGTGGTGGTGTGGTGTGGTGCGGAGCTTGGCAACCACAACGACAGCACTGTGAAATGGCTGCCCTCTCATCTCTGGGGATCTATTTACTTTTAAGTTTTTTGAATTGGATGATGTCACGAGACTGGAGCCAGCAGCGGGCTCGGCGGGGAATTGCTGCTCCGCTCTGCCAGTGGGTGACTTTTGTGCTCAAGTGCTTTGGCGATGCGACGCAAGAAACGGAAAAGGTTTCGCTTCGTGCATCCCATTTTATTCACTCCGAACACATTTTGGTTTTTTCTTTTTTTCTTTATTTTTTTGTATTTTTTATTTGTTGCCTTATGAAGTGTATTAGAAAAATGTACAAAGCGTTAAAAATTAACATTTCAAATGGGATTGCGATTGTGCTGAATATGTGTGTATTTGGGTGTGTGTGTGTGTCTCTGTGTGTGTGTGTGTGCTTGTGTGTGTGCTTGTGTGTGTGCGTCTGTTTCGTCGCTGGGGGGATGCAAATGCGTTTATTTTTGGAGACAATTGAAAACCACTCGAGGGTTATTGAGATGTGACAGTCAAGTAGTCGGAGACGTGCACGCAATCGTAGATAGAGATGGAGAGAGAGAGAAACAAAGAAAGAAAGAGTAAGAGAGAGAGAGAGATTCGCAATGTTGCGGCACATCAAGATAACTTGACGTTTGAAATAGGATCAACTGTTTTGTAATTTTGGCCAGCACGAATTCATTTGGCATCAGACACGGCTATGAATACATGCATGATGTATGTGCATGTGTATGTACGCATGTAGTAAACTCATTTACATACTGCCCGCAGATACATCCAAACAATGTCCAGTGCCAATGCCAATGTGGCTTATGACAGCCGAGTGACACTTGCAAAATCTTGCCACTCATGTGTAGAACTGAGCCACTAAGCAGCTTCCATTGTGCATGGCGAAGTCGGGGAAGAAAGTGGGTTCAACTTGGTCAACAAGCATAAGTTTCAAATATCTATCGGCATATGTTTGTTTGTTTATTTTAGTTGCTGGATTTTCTTAAAATATTTAATTAATTGCAAATATTGAAAAAATTTGTGGATAATAGTAGAATGATGCAACATATGTATATGTATGTTAAGCGTTATTCTTTTTTTTATTACTATTTATTATTTAATATAATTGTATTCATTTCTGATTGATAAATGAAAATGCATTCCTGGTTTTTTTCATTTGTTGAATTGACTTCTCTTCACCATAAATATCTCAGGCTTAATATTTAAAAAGTTACCATGGAATTCCGAATTCCACAGCTTGGTTGGAAGGGTTTTTGGTTTTTGTTTTGATGATGGTATCAGCAGGTCGAGTTAAACTGACTTTGTGTAGATTTATATAGTTTGTCAAACTGTTTAATTTGGGGTCGCAAACTGGTTGCTAGAAGAAACCGATAAGCTTCTGTTTAGTACTCCAGATGCATCAATTTGTCTGTGAGCAACGTGAAATGCGTTCAGATTTGGGTAATTGTCAATGCCAACAGCAACTGAAAATTATAAGAAGACAGAAAACGAATCAGACGAGGGTACGAGAGATACGGTAGAAAGACATGAGACAACTTCGATTCCGAGTAAATAAATATACTTAATTTTAATGACACAGAAATTGCTGGTAAAGTGCTCGCTGATTGAATCTCGTTAGTTGCTCGTGTCGGAGGCTGCGAGACTGGGAGACGGGGAAGCTGGGAAACTGGCCAACTGGGAGACTAGGAGAATACCAAGAAGCGGCCCGGGTCGCTCTGAGTACTTGTGGCAATTAATTAGACAATTTAATTTACATTTCATGAGAGCAAAAAGCAGCCACAGGTGAGTCCATCGACATATGTATTTGTCTGTGTCTATGTGTGGCTATGTCTATGTGTCTATGTGTGTGTGCATGTGAGTATGTGTGTTTGTGTGTTTCCAGAATAAAACGAGCAACATTTGGACAAGTGGCAAAGTTGCAAATGCTAAAAGATAGAGCGAAAAATGTTTTTCCTCGATTATCACTCGATGACCCATTGCCTTAATTTGAATTTTTTCAGTTTTCTCTCTCTTTTTTTAATAATTTTTCTTAATTATAAAAAAAAAAGTTTAATATTTATAATCATTACATCTAAGCTTAATATCAGCTATATAAAATATAATGCTAAAAAGTTTGACTCTTTGGGCTTGATAGAGTAAGCAGGATCTCTCGTCGCCAGCTTTATATAAAGTCATATATTTTGCAAATCCTAATCCAAATTCGAAGTTTCTCATTTTGGCACACAATCGGAATAAATTTATGCAAGTTAATCCAGTGATTTTGTGTAAAACATATGTGACATATACATACATATATATCCGTGATCTGTCTCTCTCTCTCTCTCCGCTTCGGAAAATGTAGATTTTGAAGAGCTTTTACTTATTCTAAGATGCATTGATCAAAATCAGAAGGTTCTCTCATGCCATAGGAACAATCGGCTCAAAATAATAAGTACACATATATGTATGTATATGTATGTGAGTGTGTGCCAGCAGTTGAAGAAGGGACACAGGGTATCAGCTAGTCAAGCAGTTTTGACTGTTCGAAGTGAAGTTCAATTTGATTGATAGGCCGTTTAGCAGTTGGTTAACTCAGCTGCAGGTCTGAATACATTTGACTTTAATATGTAACACCTGTTGGCCGTGACAGGTGAGGCAGTGTGTACATGTAATCGTCATGTGATTAAACAATTGATTAAGTTTTAATAAATTTGCAAAATCAATATTAAAAATTAAGTGCTGTAATTACTTAAATGGCTATTTGCTTGCCAGCCAAAATAAATATTTTTCGAACAAGCACTTAAACACCGCCGCTTGCTGCTCCTGCCGTTGTTATCCTCCTACTCCTGCTTCTGCTCCAGTTCCGGTTGCTGTTGCTGCTGTTGTTTCTGCTCTTGTTGCTGCTGCTGTTGCTGCTGCTTCTTCTGCAACGCAACACAGCGCAACGGTCTCTGTGGATGCAAATGGCCGTGGGCGTGTGTGCATAAGCATAAATGTGTATGTAATCATACACACGCACACTCGCACTCACACACACACACACACACGCACAGGCACAGGCACACGCAGCATAAATTTACCTGCTGCTGCATTATATAAATATTTACGTAATATACATAAAATGCGTAACGCCTGTTGTCAACAACATAATTAACAACAACAACACTATGCAGCCAATGGCAGAACTCAACCGGACAGAGTCGATGGCGACAGCCAAGTCCTCCACTTCCCCACTTCCCTAGTTGTCCAGTTGTCCTGGCACTGTGCGTTCTTTAACGACAGGTTGCACACCGCTAGGCGTTGGACGGCGACAAACCACAGTTTCAGTTTCAGTTTCCGCTTCTGTCGCCCCACACAGTCGACACACAAACGATTTGCATCGATATGCATGCATACATACATACGCAAAGTATAGGGCATTTTTTACACTTGCTTACTGTTTACTGTTATCTGTTGCCGGCAGGTAAGCGAGCATATTGCAGTGCACTGCAGCCTCCGTCAGTGTCGGGGAGCTGAAGAGAAACTGCTTAAATTGAGGTGCCACGCCCAATTAGGGGCCGTCACAACGATGACACATTGATATACCTCGAAGCGAGAATCGATCAAATCCTATCACACATTTACAAATACACTCACAAATATCGCCCAACCACGAATACCGTTATCTGCCACAGAAGCTTATAAAATGCCTAAGCTATATTCCACATTGTTGCACATCCAAATGCGATAAGTCGTTTCACATATTTTCATATTTATTACATAAATATTATTATTATTGTATTTTTTTCAACTATTATTGCAGGGTATTAGCCAGTCGGTGACTTGCGACTTGTTTCCTTTGTCATTAATTAAATTACATTGTGCAAATTGCAGGCAGCACAGCAGCACCCTCCCACTCTCTCTCTCTCTCTCTCTCTCTCTCAACAGAGCAAACGTGCATTGGATGCGCTTAAGGGTAACAATAACGGTACATTGTTACTGTCATTCCTCAAATCCCCATATGCAATTGCAATAGCAAACTCAACACAGACTCCGATTTGATGTTTTAATAACATTTGGGCAAAGTTAGCGCAGAGTTTGCGAAAAATGTTGTGTTCGAAAATTCTTTGTACCATTGAACAATGGGAAAGTAAAGTTAGCAAAGTTCACAAGTTGGGCATGTAATTATCTGAGCTGTGCCTCGAAAACCTCCCTGGCAGAGGTAACTATAACTAGGGTATTGTGGGTTAGGTATTGTATATAGAATATTGATTAGAATCAATGTAGGCACATCCCTCCCTTCCTTTTTTTTCTGTGGATTGGAAGAGATTCTTCTTTTTACAGCAAACAGTACATATTTCAGTATCCGTCGGATCGGATCGGATCATTTTAAGAATGAGTTCTTACGTAAAAAAAAAGTTTTGTTTACTGAAGGAAAATGCAAATTATTTCATATTGTATTCTACATTTCTCATAGAGTTTTGCTATGATTACGTGGACCCCAGTCTGCAAGGATGTTTCTTGATTTACTTTTGTGTTATTAATTTATGTTATTTTATTTTTTTCTTGTTATGTTAGCCTCTCAATATTAGCCCAAAGAAGGGGTCGACGCCATCGTCCGAACTTTATTGAAATCATTTGCCAAGCTCAACGTTTTGTTTGTTTCGTCGGCGATGATTATTCCCAAGAAGCTACTCAAGGAGCCACGTTTCCTTATTCCGACAGTTTCTAAGTCCCGTTTGTCCTACATAATTAGCAGTTCCATAAAAATGCAATTCCCAAAGACGAAGCAGTTCGCACGACTGATTTCGGCCGACCCTGTCGGGGTGCTGGAACAGCTACCGGAGATTACTGGCTAAAACGGAGGTCAATGCAAACAATCAGTTTATGTGTGAAACAACGTTGCGAGAAATTATAAAAGTCAGGTTTCAGGTAGTAAAATGCCAAAGGATGGAACCACATTTGTAGTTATAGTTGTGGGCACATATGAAATTTACACATGCAAATATTTATTGGCTTTATAGGGATTCTTTATCAGATCTAAAACAAACTTTAAATTATATTTAAAATAATTAATTGAATAATTAAGAAAATGCAAAAGTAAGAAAAACAATTTATCAAATTCTATTCTTTGACTCTAAACGAATTGAAAACTCAAGACAGCACTAAAAATATAGAAAGAGAGGGGGAGGGAGAGAGAGAGAGAGACAAAATAGCGAAAAAGACAAATAAAATAGAAGAAGCAGCAGAGGAGCAGTGAAAGGGTAATTTGGGCGACATGTTGTGAAAACATGCTACCGAATTGCAGTTAACAAACATGCGACAAAACCAATTCCCAACCATGCTCCCTGATGTTTGATGGTTGCGCTGCCTGTTTGTTCTGGGTTGTGTTTGTGCGAATGTTGGTGTTTGTGTGTGTGCAACAGGCCCGTTTCGGATCTGGATCTGGACAAGGTTGTGCGTGTCGGCAATGTTGTTTAATGTGATATCCCATAGTCATATCGTTATCGCAGCCGCGTAGCGCGGTGCGATAGTGCAGTAGTTGCTACTCGGGAACTGGTCGGTCTGACTGTCTGCCTGTTTGTCGGGGAAAAGGATCACTTTTCAAGGAAAACATCGCCAAGTGCAATTAACACATCGCGGCTACAAAAGTGTTACGAGATCCAGAGTTCGGGGCATCCATCTAACAAAGTAAACACTTTGATAATGATAATGGGAATGTAAATGGTAAATTGTACATTGTAAATTGTGATCTGTAACTGCTGGCGGTGTCGTCTCTAGATGTCGTGTCTCATGTTGTTTCTGTTCTGTTATTTTTGGGAATATCCCAGTTGAAGTGCGGCGCGGCACTTTAAGGATTTTTTTTTTTTGGATTTCGGTGCCATTTAGATGTTGTTGTGTGTTGTATCAACATAAACACAACACAAGACAAGACACAGGGCAAAGACAACTACAAATTCGTGTCTAACAAACTAATAGATAAGTGCTAATTGGGTTTGCCAGAACGAAAGGCTGCAGTCAGCTGGTACTGTAATGGACACCCATCAGCACCCTGCCTTACACTGCCGGCTACTGTACTGAACAGTATACTGTACATTGTACACTCTACACTGTGCTCTGTACTCTGTGCTCTGTACTCTGTGCTCTGTACACCACAACGAAAATGAACCCATCGAGAGCTGCCACTGCCACTGCCGCTGCCTTTGCCAGTGCCTGTGCCTCTGCCACTGGTGGTGGGGCACGTGGGTAGCTGTCCGATTGCTGGTTGAAGCTCAAGTTGTGTTTTTCCTGTTAGCGGCCACTTTATGCACTTTAGTCGCTGCAGGCCAGCAAAATTACTTTTTTCTTTTCATTCCGTTGTTGTGCTTGCTTTTTTGCGTTTCAATTGAAATTGAATGCCATGAATATTGAGGCAAATCGACATCGACGAATGGCCAGTCGAGAGCCAGCAACGTTGCTTCTTTTTCTGCCGTTTTTAACAAACATAAAATCAATTACACAAGCTTCATTAAGCTTCCATGTGCAGGTGTATGTGTGTGTGTGTGCGGGTGTGGGTGTGGGTGTGTGGTCGGCAGGTCGGTAAGGTCGAATGTTTGTTCAAGCAACGCCCGCAGCTGAATAGCAAATGCGTTTGGTAAACGGTGTATGATGAAAAAGGCTCCTGGCTCCCGATTGTCCTCTTGCCCCCAACCACCCACTCGCTCCCCCCCCCCCCCTCTCACCTTTTGGTTTACCGGTTGAACCTCAAACGAACGAATTCAGCAGCGAAGTCGAGAACTCACTTAAATGACTTCAACTCGCAATTTAACTCCAACTCCGACTCCCACTCCAACTGCGACTCCAACTCCGACTCCAAGTCCGACTTCAGCTTTAACCCCAACTCTGACATTGTCTCAGCCGATTGGTCTGCCTAAGGGTCCTGGCATATGTCAATGACAAGGAGCACTGCCAACTGACGCGTCGGCTAAATAATTGCGGTTATGCCCGCGACACAATTACTCCTTTGCGCCCCCTCCCCCCCATCATGCTTCCTCAGTTCCCAGCTGGATCTGGTCTGATTCTCATCACAGATGACTTCATTTTACTTAAGTGATTGATGCCAGTTGCAAAGTTTGATGTGGAGCATCTGAAGCTACTCACACACACTCACACACACGCACACCACTCATTACAGTCCTTGGAGATTTATGCAAATTTAGTATTGCCGTAAATAAACAGCGAGCTCAACTGGAGACCTTATTTGTTTGCAAACTAGGCTTGCTGAGATGTTGAATGCTGCAAGGCTATAATAGGAACGCTGTATTTGGTTAGCCAAACAGTAACTCACAAGAACACTACTTTGTTCTCCCACTTAGAATAATAAACTTATTTATTTTTTATCCTGCAGATTTAATTTTTTCCTAAAAATATCGCGCAACCCGAGCTAAAATAATAGAAGCACGGACAAAATTATCTTTTCGCTTTAAATAATTTATTTTTAATTTGAAGCTTCAATGTATATTCATACTAATTTTTTTTTTTGTCTGATTGGGTTTTCTTTATCTTGGTTTTCCCCAATTAATGCAACCAATTTTGGACCATTTTCCATTTTGCAGGAATCTTTTAAATATTTCTTCTTTTTCAATTTATAATTTTAAATATAATTTTAAATATAATTTTTAAAAAAATTTTAAATTTAACTTTTTACTTTGTGTATTTTTGTGTCGACTGACTTTAGTTGATATTTAATAAATAAATATCGACGTGTTATCGATTACCACCACCTCTTTGGTATCAGAGTATAATTAATCCCTTTAATCAAACCACTTAATTATCGAATCGAACAGTAAGAGATATAGTTCGATTTTAGTTTGCAATCAAGAACTAATAATTGTCATCCACTTTATGATTGATTCTACTAGCTGATTTCAATACTTTCGAGCTTGGAAGCATGCTCCATGAAAGGTATATTAGAGCAAACCAAATCGATTACAGCTCGATATGGTTATAAGTGCGACTTGATAAAACCTATATATATATATGTGTATATATATATATATAATATATATATAATTTGTGGTTGTATTAAATTGCAAAATGGTTAAACAATCGAACAACAGAATAATGAATTAGTTTAGATGCCCTGAGATATCTGAGAATGCCTGCAAAAATCGGAGACAAACATATTTAACTCGGTTATTTATATCCACTCGTAAATTATTTCAATCAATATGCACTTAAGAATTGTAGCGTCTGGAGCTTAAATCAAATGCTTTACGGTGTTGCTGCGGAGGCTGGGGGGGTGGGGCGTGGTAATCGGTTTGTTCCGAGTCAGCTGCTGCTGGTACAAAAGTGAAGGCTCGGCCCACAAATATTTGGCTGGGCAACCGCGCAAACAAAGTTTTTCTAGGCACATTTTTAGTTTTGTGGCATTCGCATTGGATTTGTGTGCTTCTGATCCAGCTGAAAAGGACAGGTCAGGTGGTGGTGGTGGGCGGGGGGATTGCTTGGTGGGTTAGTACGGCGAGTGTTTACCCATTTACTTGTCTTTATTGACAACGACGACTTCAGCGATGAAATGTAAGCAACATCAAAGCCAAATACTCTCTCCTTTACTATCCTAGGCTTTTCATTTAGCTTCTCCTGCTCAGCTGCCGGTTGTTTGGTTGTTTTTGGTTGTTTCCAATGTTTGCACAGCCCCAGCCAAAGACCAACCACCACCACCACCAAGACTACCAGGACCCCTTACAAAATGTTTGCGACGAATGCGACAAGAGTGGCCCACGCCGAGGAGTGCGAGTGAAAATCCCTTTTGACGTGCGCGCATTATAAAAATCAATGAATTAACATTTACATGCAAAAGTATTTGACCACAAAAAAGAAACAAATGTACAACGGACAACTGTTGGGCGACCTCTGCCCATTTGTATACATGGTGTATCTGTATGTTTTGGGGGCGTCAACCGGACGACCCACCCACCCATCCATTCATCCATCCATCCATCCAGCCGCCTGCCTGTGCATCCCTTGTATGCATACACTTGATTACTGGTGTCCTTACCCCAGCCGTCCCGTTGAATATTTGCTTTTTATGTGAGTGTTTTTTCCTTTGCTTTCTTTTTATTTTTGTATTTTTTTTTTATTTTGTGCTTGGATGTGGCAACATTAAAGTTCGAGGGTATTCGGCATCGAGTATGTTCAAATCACTCAATGGCTAGGCGGGTAGAGGAGGTTAGATGGGGGGCCAAGCGAATGGGAAGTTGGGAAGGGATCTTAGGGCCAGACGACAAAGCAGGCCTATGCAAAATCATTTATATTACAAATTTAATCATCCTAAACTGTTTCCCCCAACCAGCAATTGATTCATTTCAGTGCCTTTCAATTGGCTTTTAACCGATTAGCAGCACAGTTACCAATCCCCCCCAGCAGCCGCCCACACCACGCACATTACCTGCTCGGTTTGGATTTGAACCCTTTCTCTATTTCCCACACCACTTCATTAACATAAAACGGCAGTATTTGACAGCACTCAGAGCCCAAGCAATGCCAAAATATTCAGGTTCCATATGCCCGATATGAGCAGTAGGAATGCAATAGGGTAGCTGCGTCTACTGTGTTAAATGTGCTGAGCTGCGACCTGAGGACAGCACTGGGCGGTATCCTATCCTAAAAGGATAATTCATTTATTTATTATCTTGTCTTTTAAGTTATTTGTCTGCATTAACTTCCCTTTGCTAAATGGCAAACTTTAATTTTAGATTGAAGAATCCAATTTGAATTTATTAAAATAATTTTGGATAATTTCGAAAAGCGATTTTCGAAGTGTAATATTTGTAGAACATCCTGTTTCTAGCTGACCACTAAAAATTTCTTTATAGCATGTTTGTTGAAACAACATATTGAAAGTAAATTAAATTGCCAATCATGTTGTTGATGGGTAATCAAATATTTGTTAGCCAATTGTTTTGAATAGACTCGAATGCGAATCGCCATTAAGCTTAGAACTGGCAGCCGTAAAGGCAAAGGCCATGGAGTAACACGAAGCGAAAGCAATTTGGCCAAAGGATCAGCATCAGAGCATCGACGGTGTTCAGATTAGATCGACGCAAAGCGACAATGGAACGTGCTGTGTTCGCTGCTGATAACAGCATCTTCTCTCGGCTATGGATAAACATCGCACTGGACCTGGTTCTGGTTGTGGTTGTGGTTCTGGTTGTGCTTGTGGTTGTGGTTCTGGTTATGGTTGTGCTTGTGGTTGTGCTTGTGGTACTGGCACTGTCCAAATCACAGGGCCATGCACAGAGAGCTGGGCGGCTGTCAAAGACAAAGTGTCTGGTATAATGCTCATGGTCAGCCTGAAAGCTGAAACGAGTACGCTAATGCAGCATGGAGACGGAGGCTGGAGAACGGAGCAGCTGCGTTTCCTGCTTGTAAAGTTGGCCCCTTAATCTCGCTTTAGCACGTATATCGAGGAGCCGACGCGATGCGATATGTTTGCTGGCGGTCGCAATGCTTTGCAGTAGTTTTACATACAATGCCAAGCAGCACCAGCACCAGCACCAGCAGCAGCTACCGCCTGGGATTTGAGATTGCAGAGGACTGGGAGTTGTTGCTGGGCAGCAGCAGCAGCAACAGTTGCTGTTGTTGCTGATCGCATGCGATTGCGATCGGCGCGGTAACAAAGCGATAATGCGAAAATCGTGTAATCCATTAGCGTAACTTTTTGCAAATTTGTGACAATGACAATATTAAGATAACACATACAATACACCAAAGCGCTTAGCTTAACTCAGCTCAAGCTCAGAGCTCAGAGCTCGAAGCGGCTGCTGGCTCTGACTGTCTCTTTGTCTGTCTGTCTTTTAGGCCAATTGCCCTGCCCATTGTTTGCCCAATGGGCTGCCTGTGCCAAATTAATTTGTCGCCGCACTTAGCCAAAATCCCTGCCAGCGAGTCTGGTGGTCTCTTTTTCCAAAGTTTCTGTCTACGTCTCAGTCTGAGTCTCCATCTGCGTCTCCGTCTCTCGCGGCTGACTTCATCAGAAAGATGTCAAACTGGAAATTGTGCAGCAGCAACCGCAGCAACAGCAACAGCAGCAGCAACTGTTGCTGCTGCAGGCTTAGAGTTAAAGTTCTGCATATGCATTTAATTGAAGATGCGTGCGCGCATACTTAAATCGCGCAAACAACACTTTGATCTTAAAAGAAGTGACGTTTAGTGGTAGTTTTATGGCGATAATGATCTTTCGAATGGGACAGTGATGCCATTTATTATGCAGCGATTATCGGCTGAGCATCTTCAGCTCCTCACTCAACCATAAGCACAACGCAGTCCCAGTCCCAACGTGACAACGAATGCGTTGCACAGATTGTGACACTAGTCCTTAGCCATAAATATACAAAAATGCATAAAACATGTGTTACAAAACTGGCTTCAAGCTAAGCACAAATAAAACTGAAAACTTTGTGATGTAAAGATTATCCTAGACTTTAGCCTGTAATCAATTGAGAGTCCGCGATTATTGTCACTAAGAACTAAATCTTAAATCATATTTGTTTCTGGGCATCTTAACTAATTCTTACCAACTATTTTTTCATCTGATTGAGGTTTTCCTGTGGTTTCCCCAATCCATGCAACATGTGTTGCATCGCTTTGCATTTATTATTATGTAACTTCAACTGAAATGTTACATTTTATATATTTAATTGAATTCATTTTTTCGATTTGTATTTTTATGAGTCGACTGATATTAGTTAAATAATACTTTGAATACTTTTAAATAAATAATACTTTAATCTTTCAAAGCGACTACCAGTGACAGCTCTAACTCAGAATCTGTAGAAAAGGTAGACTTTATATATAATAGAGCAATCAACCTTCTAAGTTCGATGACTTTAGCCTTACAAATGGGAATCAGTGCGTCTCGAAGTGTTATTGATGTTCCCCGAGATGCGTCGCACTGCCAATCTCTCTTATAGTTCCCATTCCGATTTATTATATATATATTTTTTAGAATACGATTGAGTTTAACTAAAAAAGACGTGCACTCAGAAAAAAAAAATCACTTTGAAAATCGCCTGAAAAATAGGAAAGTCTTTTCTAAATATAGGAAAATATTTTTCTTAAAATTAGAAAACACTGCGCTAAATCGACATTCCCAAAAATATCATGTATATTTTCCTCAATATTTTTTTAAAAATATGTTCTATTATTATGAAATGCTTCTTTAAGAATTAAAAATGCAAGCCCAAATTCTTAGAAAAAATCCTATTAGAAAATAGGAAATTGAATTTGTTCTCGCGACAGCTATATTTGAGATTACCTGG
The DNA here is from genome assembly GCA_035043575.1 of Drosophila seclusa. NCBI lineage: Eukaryota > Metazoa > Arthropoda > Insecta > Diptera > Drosophilidae > Drosophila > Drosophila seclusa. The sequence goes on along the minus strand of JAWNMX010000820.1, from coordinate 134,067 downwards.
AAGGGAATAGTTTCTAAGTCCCCGTTAAGTCGTAAGTTTTCCGATTAAGTTGAAGAAAACTATGCGAAATGAAAATTCTTTAAAAACACTACACGTAACCGAAACTCGAATATATGAAATCTATAGAAAACAACACACTGAAAATTGGGCATATTTTTTATTTTTATCTTTATAAACATCTGAGAGTGGGAAATGCTAGCCATGATTTCTAAAAAAAAACCTAAAACCTTCGATCTTAGAAATTCATTTTCTGAATCATAAGGTGAGAAGCCCTTCGGCGAATTTCTAAAGTTGTGGGGTACTTTTTTTCTGAGTGTGGTCCTGCAGGTGAATAAGATCCACATAAATGCTTTAAGACTGAGACCATACATTTGGGTAGATAGATGTCTGCTCTGTTCTCCCTATATCTGACAACGCTGTTAGAGAAACTTTCAGTTTATGTTGGGATCCTGGAGCACAGTTTGATTATATTGCAATGTAAACATGAGGAAGATTTTACGACATATATTAAAATGGTGTTAACTTTGACTGGCAGGTGAATAGCTTGACCTAAATGGCATAGTTATTACGAAATTGGTAGTCAAGAAGCGGCAAACACTTGCCCGCTCTTCCACCCCCACCCCCTTGTCCCCATTTATTTAAATCATTAATCTTCAAATAAGCAGCGAGATCCGTCGAGGGTATTGCCCTTGTCAATTACTCAGTTGTTTGGGGCACTGTCTGCCGGCAGTATTTTACCCTACCCATCGGCTGTTGTTATGATTTGTCACCTTTTAATTTTTAGATGGCAGCAAATGTAAACTATTGTCGCCCGCGATGTAAACAACACATTGCAAGCAAAGAAAACAAATACCAATGTTCCAGTCCCAGTTCCAGTCCCACTCCCAGTTGCAGTTGCTGTTGCTGTTGCAGTCGCAGTGCCATTTCCAGTTGCAGTCTACATGCGTCATGTCGCTGTCGTCGATGTCTTCGTTGTCAGCGTCATCATTGTAGCCAGTTCCGTTCCGTTCCTCTCAGTTCGGTTCGGTTCGGTTCGGTATGGTTCGCGACAAGTGTTGGTTCGAGTCGAAGGCTGCATCACCTGCCTGTTGCCTGTTACGTGTAGGGTAGCTGTTTGTGATATTTATTGATATTCTATGCTTGCCTTAGAAAAGAAATCTTCAAAATTTTCATGAAATAAATTCGAAATATTTGAAAAAAAAATCTTAAAATTTTAATTGTGTTTTTTTTATTTTTAGAAATGTTTTTTATTGTTAAAAAATAAATTCGGACTGCCTTAGAGGCCGCGGGTCGCTCAACTTTAAAACGAAGGCTCACCAGTTTCGAATTTATAAATGATCTGAAAAGTTTGTTCATGTCAAATCTTAAAATATTGATGTTCAATAATAAATACGATCACTTACAAAAACGCCCTGCTACTTAAAGATCTTGTTTCCAAATTTGTATAAATCGAAATTGTAAATGATAAGAGTCTTATAGCGAAAATATCTTAATAACAAGATGAGATGCCCTTGGCGTCATGGCGTTTTTTTTCAATTCATCTCGATTTGCTTCTTCCTTTTCTTTTTTTTTTGAGTGTAGTTGGAGCTAACAATTGTGGTGCTTAACAGCCCGGGCGTCAAGCAGCTGGGGCTGCGGAACTTCGCTCATCACCGAAGAAGTTGAACACTGAATGTTGAACACACAAACCCACATCAAATAACAGTTTACAACACCACAGCATGCCACTGCCACACATTTCCTTTTGCCTTCCGCCACAAATTTAGAGACTTCTGCCCAGAATTGGCCGACGTGAGGCGAAAATAGTTTCGACTTTTCCGAAATTAAAAATTAAATAATTTTAACGCTCATACCTAAACTCTCCAAGCCAAAAAAGTTACACTTATTTCCAATAATCTTCATCATTTTCTACTTTTTTGTCAAGATAGAAAAAACTGAAAAAATATATTTTGTTTTTAGTTTAATATATACAAATATATATATATATATATATATATATATATTTATACATAATAATTTTAAATACTTGTTTTTAATATTCAGGAAATTGGTAGAATTTTGTATATTTTCGCCCTTCATTGATGACGAACAGCGACACACACACACACACACACACATACATATGTACATATGCGTATCGTATTTTTAGCTAGTGTTGATGTCTTCAATTAAAGAACCGCGGATGCTGCCAACAGCAATTAGATTGCGGTGCGTTTAGGCTAGTGCGAGTGCGAGGCGATGTGCGATGGGCTGGCGGCAAGTGAGAGGCGTAGTGAGTGGGAATTGGAATTGGAATTGGTATAGGAGTGGGGTGGAGAGGAGAGGGGAGGGGCGAGGCGGGGCAGCAACTGCTGCTAGCAGTGCAAGGTGTTGCCGTTGTTGTCGTTGTTGTTGTCGTCGCCACCTCGAAAAATTAGTTGTCAATTGGCTTTTCAGCAATTCGTGTGACAGACGGCTTTTACCAGGGTGTAAAAGTGAGAGTGTCGCCACGTCGTTGTCGTTGTCTTTGTCGTTGTCGTCATTGGTGTTATTGTTGCTGTTGCTGTTGCTGTTGCCGTTGCTGTCATTGTCGATGCTGTGAATCATTAACATTTGACTTAGTATTTGCTCTTGTTAATAACTTACAAATTTATGATTTTGCTCTTGCCTGCTTAATGTGTTTCATATTTGTTATACTCTTGCTGCGGCTGCTATAATTGTGTCGCCCTCCGATCCCATTAGTTATACATATTCTATATTTCGATGCAAAGAAGTTTCTCTTCTTCTTTTGCTGCAGGTAGTACAATTGCCGAAGCAGGCTGAGTCGGATTAGAATATGATATGGTGGCCATAACAACAATCGGTCGAGTTATGAGCGATATGGACGAGTTGTAAACATCGGATGGTTAATACTATTTCAAGCTTCCTTTGGTCTGCAAGGGTATTTAAGCTTCGGCTTGCATAAGATGGCTGTAATTTCTTGTTTGTTTATATTTTTCTGTCAGAGTTGCCGCACATGGCCCACTGTTTTGGCCCCTTGATGACGACGCGGGCGACAGAACCAGCCAACAGCAAAGCGGGACGGGGCAGCGAGGAGCTGGAGTACGGCGGGTGGTTGGGTGAGGGGTGAGCGGTGGTGGGTGGCTGGTGGCTGGTGATCGTGCTCGCGGTCGCGGTCTACATACATGTGCTTCCCTTGTCAATATAATTGATAATACGAATTTTCCATTAGTCGCATTCTCCGATTTTAGACGCGTCGTTTTCATAACAGCTCACACTCTCCCGGATCTCCGTCGCCCCGGGTCTCCGTCCGCCCCTCTTCCAGATTAGGTGCAGCACATTTATAATGCATGCGCTCGCATTTCCCTTCTATCTGTGTCTGTCCATGAACCGGAGCTTTCACTATGTATTCCAATTCTGAAAGTATTCGTGGGGACCACCAATTGTGAAATTTTGATTCGTTCGCGCGATTTCCTAAATAAATAAATACATTTACATATACATTCAGAAAAAAATCAACCTGAATTTAAGAAATTCGCCATACTTTTGACGCCGATCTTAACCCACCTTATTATTGAGAAAGTATATTTCTAAAAACCAGGGTTTCTCTTTTCCAACTCTAAAATAGCATTCTATTTTATTATACAAATTTGAAGAATCAGGGCCTGCACTGCTGAAAGATAAATAAATTTGTTGATTGTCGATTTGGTGGAGGCCTCTCTAATATTTATACATTTGTCTACAGTTTTTTTTTCAGAGTGTACTTATGTGCATGTGTTTATGTATGGTCAGCGAGAAATGCGTGTGGTTTCCATTTTTATAGTAGCTCTCGCTACATCAATTCTCCCCCCGACTATAAGTAGTTGCAAAAACACACAGACTCTGATTCTTGCAACTGCCCCATGCAGTAGCGAGCACTGCTGAATGTGCCAACTTCAGCATACTAGAAGGCGTGCCAGCGCAAGGCATTTATAGAATGAACTTATTGAAATGATTTGGTTGCCATTTGCCGCCTATTTGAGCAACAATTTATTCCCTATTTCAAAATTGTCATTTACCCCCATCTATAACTTAGCCAAGACTGTACACACATACCTGCATATTTATATATATGTATATAGCAAATGACATAAAAATCGGAAACAAAAGTATTGCAATTCCATAGATATGAAATTTGTTTACATATTCTGTGTGAAAACATGTATACCTCAAAGAACATACTTTGGCAACACATGCCGCCAACTTCGGGTGTAATGCAGCCCAGTCCATATACAAACACACACACACACACACACGCACACATACAAATATACACCGTACTTATTAGTCGTAACGGACTCAATTGGATTCCGAACAGTTCATGAGTGTATCTTCATCTCCATCTCCCACTCGATCTTCGGCTCCGTTTCCGACTCCGACTCCGACTGCGTTCTCAGATTCCGTGTTTCCTTTGCACGGTGGTCTCTTCACTCCATTGAACGATGCGGTTTATCATAAAACTGGACGACGCAAGTGGGTTGCCGCAGTCTCCTAATCACTGACATTATTACAGCGAGCAGTGAGCAGTGAGCAGTGAGTACTCTGGAGCGTGACTTTCCCAGAACATTGGCGTCATATTAACAAATGTCGATATACATACACTCACTTCTAGTCACGAACCCCAATATATCGATGAATTATTTTTAGATTTTCGGAACATAATCCTATTGCTAGGGCCCGTCTCACATGATGCGTGCTTGCAATTTCCAATCATACTTTGTATCTTTTGGTGTTTATCAAGTTTTTTACTTTCTGTGCAGGCTGAAGTGGGTATCGCTTTGTTCATCATGCAGCATATTGTGAGGCCCCTAAGGCTACAGTTTTCAACATGGAATATATTCTCATTCATATCTGCGTTTATCATAGTGCTAAATTTGACGTATCAATCTTTAACGCCTCGCCATGCTCAAAGTGCATATCGACAGGACGTCTAATTGTAGAGTCAGCAAATTTGGAAGGTAAATTGTAGGTAAGCCCGAGCAATAAATTTAATAATTTTTATCACCTGCTTCCACTGCTTTTAATTTAATTTAATTTAATATTTTAATATTTTATAAATAAACAATTCAAAAAAAAAAAAACTGAATGAACATTTTCAAAGTAAGCTAAATGAAAATTGGTCCAACATTTATTGCTAGGGTTGCGAAATAAACCGACATACAAGTCGTTACAATGACCGGTTGCATAACCATGTCAACCCAAAAAAAGGGTTGCGAAAAACCAGAAAAAAATCAATCAGACAGATACAAAAAATAAAACGTTAAGAAGAAACAGAAATAGAAAGAGAAAGAGAGAGAGGGAGAGAGAGAGAGAGAGAGAAGAGAAAGGAGCAAATTTAAACCCATAGTTAAGCACGGTCCAGAATTCCTAGAGATTTGTTAAGAGTTCAAATTTAAGCAACAGAAAGTGTGACAAAATGCAATTTATATTTTACCGCTTTTTTCGATTTCATTCGGCAAGCATTATGTACATCGTATATATACATATATACATATGTATATATTTGTATATATATGTATGTATCGGGCGGGAGGAGCTGATGCTGATGCTGATGCTGCTGACGTTGACTTGTAGCGCGTGTATATTAAATATTTGACTGGCATTTTGACAAAGTGAAAATATATTAAACTTCTAAATAGTGTTGACAAAGATGTACGAGAGTGTGACAGACATGACAAATAGTTTAACCAAAAGCTCCCCGTCTCAGCCCATTTCTCAACAAACAGCCAGCACCACCCGCTCACCCGCCCACACACACACACACACATACTCGCACACACTCGCACACATTGTCGCTTTGACAGCAGCAATTTAAAGTGATGCCAGTGCCTGGGTCCCGGTCTGGGTCTGGGTCTGGGTCTGGTCTAGGTCTCTACCGGTTGCGGGGAGGCGGGGCTATTTGCTGGTGTCACAAAGTGGCGTGAGATTTGGGAATGAGGCGCCACCAGTTGAAAAACTCCCCATTATTTGTCAGCCTCAATTTGAACATCATTAAATGAGTTAATGCAATTTAAAACTCTCGACATCTGTACTCATATCTATGCGCACATATTTTACCATATTGGGGTTGATATACCTCTGTGTGTGTGTATTTCGTATTCATTGTTTCGCCAATATGTGTGCTGTATCTGTAAGTGTAACTGCTGCCACATACATATATATTTTATTTTTTTGTGACATTTATACAATTGTATTTACAATTTACAATTTACAATTTCTTTTCCGCTCTCTGCGGTTGTTCTGCTTGTTTTACACCAGGAACTGTTGTTCAATGTGTTGTTCCTGTTGTTCCTGTTGCCATCCTCCTCCTCCTCCTCTCCTCACAATCCGCAATCGCATCGCTGGCATCCGTCTATTTAGCTGGGGTTGATAACAGAGGGTGGCTGGCAGCTGAAGTCAAGTTCGGATCATTCTTTGGAACGTTTAAGAATCAATTTCGATACAATAAGCTCGACAAGTGGAACAACAAGAGCCTTAACCCTTGGGCTGTGCTCCAGAATCCAGAAATGCCATTGGATCCCATTGCCGAAGCTTTACCTGCGTGTTGCTTCAGCTAATGATGATAATGATGATGGGGCTACCGTTATTGTTATTGTAATCGCACTTGGGGCATTGACACTTGAGCCCTTAGCGACCTTGGCTACACTTAGACAAATATCGAACTGACTTTTAGAAATGCGCCTAGACTAACTCACCTTATTATTAAAAAAGCATATTTCTTATTACCACGGTTTTGCTCTTATCCATTTCAGGGCACACTTTGCTGAGATTTAGAAAAATATTATCGAATTTTCAGTTGGTTTTTGTCTATGTGTAACAACAAACATCTCTAACGTTAGCTTTTTGTTGCTTATATTATTAACTGATAAACGTAAGTATCTGAGGATTTCACAAATGCAAACAAAACAATTTAATTTCGAAGGAACTTGCCACTTTATTTGTTCGCCAGTAGAGTTATTTCCTACTGAGCTACTTAGCCTCTAAACTGACTATGAAAACAGATTCAGTAAATTTCGTTGATTGTTTCTGAATTTTAGAATTATTTGAATTTTTTCTAAAACTTAGGATTTTTTAGAAATTCATTTATTAGGAATAGAAAATTTGTAGTAAAAATAGAAGAAAAAAACACCATATTTTTGGGATTGTCGATTGTCGAGAAAGACTTTCTAATTTCAATACAGTTTTTTGCTTATATTTAGAAATTATTTGCGAAAAGTAAAAAAACGTTGTTTTTTTCAAGGCGACTTTAATTTTATGTTGATATTCTTTTGATTGTTTTTCTTATATTTAGAAATTAATAGGAAAACTTTAATTTTAATTTTAGGGTGATATTCTAGAATTGATTTCGCATGTTTTCTACTATTAAAAAAATAACCGTTGACTGCTGACAGCGCTGTCGATGTCGAACTCAACTGCGATTTAACATTTTGATTGTGGTAAGTGTAACGAAGTTAACAGCTTGATTAGCTGCAATTAAAAAGAATGAAAATATGCACAGAGCTATCGCATGGTGTGCTTGTATTGGTGACCGACCATGTCAACTGCTATGTGTGTGTGAGTGTGTGTGTGTGTGTTGGCATGTATATGAAGTGCGTGGTTCGTTGTTTCGCTGGCTGTTGGTGGTGGTGGCGCAGTGGTGTGCTGGGTGTCGTGTATGCAAATGTTTGACAGTGTCGCTTTATTGTTCCGCTTCGTTCCATATGGTTTAGCACTCGCCAAGCAGCCAAGTGTCAAGAACCACTTGCTGCTGTTGCTGTTGTTGCTGCGACTGCTGCTGCTGTTGCTGCTACGCTGCTTAGTTGTGGAAAGTCACGCTGCCATATTGCGTGTTTTGATTGATGGATAAGCGCGGTATTTGTTTTGCAAACACTTGACAGGCGGCTTGATTAAAAAACTTCACTGCTCACATGGGACTTGTCGCTGGCGCGGATGGTGTTGCTTTTGCTGCTGTTGCTGCGTCTGCTGTTCATTTTTACTGGCTAAACGGTACCGTCCTCGATGACATGTTCGGGCGTGTCTCTGGCAACAGACCCCTCCCCCCCACCTTACCCCAGCCAACCTGCACAATTACCAGAGGCGGACAGACACATGACGCTTACGACGGCGTGTTCTGATTTGTTGTCCCTATTTATTTCACGACCTTTGTTGAACATGCAAATTACCATAAATGAAATTGTCGAAACTGTGCCGTCGCCGTCGCCTTCGCCGTCGCACAATCTCTCATCCTGTCAGATATGTCATCACAACTTGGAGAGAAGAGCAGCAAATGAAAGTCATGCGTTGATTAATCGAAAATTCATAAACACACAGCCAACAGAGAATGTATCTGTAAATGTGTCTATATACATATATACATGTGTATGCGTGTGTGTGCGTCTTTGTAGAAAAGTTTATGCTCCGTAATGGAGGCACAGAGGCACTCTCTATTTGTGAGTTTATTTTCGGACACTTTTCATTTTGCCAATTGAGCGATTTCCCAGGGGTTTCAGGAGGGATAGCAGAACCATATTCATAGTGATGGCTTTAATGCCCATAAGCAATAGCACGGCTCTATTTATTGGCCATCTTATAAATAAGTTAGTAGATCAAACAAAAACAGTTTCTTGTAACCACTAAAATCTTAACCGATTGCGTATTGCGTTGAATATTGCCAGGTATAGACCAGCTGGAAAGGTGCTCAGTTATCTTCATTAGAAACTTGGTGTGTCGTTGTTGAAAGTGGATCTTCGAGGCAGGTTATCATTCATATACATAGATATGGGTGGATAATACATATATATGGGTCCTATCGATATAGACTTCTAAATATATCAACGTGTTAGCGAGACCTTAACACTCGGCCTGGCGCAGAACGAGTACATTTTCCGAATGTGAAGGATTTGGTTAGAATGGCATCAAGAAGAAAGTTGAATGCATACCAATTGGTATTTTTAGGAAGAAAGTTATCGATTTACTTTGATAATTTGTTAGCCCAATAATGATGGGTCTCTTGGGTTTCACATTTTTGATATGTGGCTCGCATTTGTTGGCAACATTATTGCGGCGAGTGAATTTCACGCCGTTATTTTGGATGGGTGTACGCAGTAACGATAACTGCATAATGGTTTATTTATCATGAACGGGTGGCTAATCAATATGAAGGCAGTTCAGAGTGGTAATGGGGTAAATGGAATGAAATGCAGCCGAGAACAGGGTCAGGTCACTCTAAGCTAACCCACCCACAAATGTCCCCTGGCACTATAATACTCTGTATTTATTTAGCCTGAATAAAGATGTCATAAAAAACAAATTTCACTTTTATGTTTTGGCACGAGCAAGGCGGAAGAGATTCATGGCCCATTCGAATTGGCCTTTACCATGCCGGGAAGGTGCGGGATTGGGTGGGGTGGGGAGGGTGGGGTTAGGGCTGGGTTACCATCTAACAGCTACAATATACCGAACTCGTATACCAGCTAAAAGCTACCGACCTGATGATGCCACCACTGATGCCCAATTTCAAAAGGAGCGACTGCATGCAACATTACCATTAGCTGCCCAGGGGCCCTGGTTGTGTCCAAAGGACTTGACTACTCGCCCAATGCTCAAAGGGTTAACGTGTGCATACATTTTTCAGCTCCGCTCAGCTCAGCTCAGCTCAGTCTGATGGGGGTTGGAGTGTGTGATTCGCCTCCGCCCTGGGCCCTGATTCATGGTTAGAGAGGTAGAAGGTGGGAGGAGGGAGGAGGAGATACAGGATCGGAAGCGAGGGCTGCTGTTGCTTGTTATTGTTGTCACCCTTGTACCGAATGACTGAATGGATACATGGCATTACATTCGTTAGGCAACAGCCACAGGCGGGCACCGGGCTGGCGTGGATGGAGTGGCTGCTTCGGTCAATGGGTTGGGAAAGGGTTTAAATGATTTGTCGCCTTTTACGCGAGCGATTACCACATTATAGGATAAAACGCTTCTTATATTGGAAAACACTTTTGTTTATTGCACGATGCGCCACTTTTTGAGCAAATGTATTCCCAGTTGTGCGGCCCCAGTTTCTGGTGCCTGCCACGCTGTCCGGAAAGGGGGACGCAACCGGAATTAGGTATTCAGGCAGGGCCCGTGGCAAGCATTGCGACACATTCAAAGCTTTTCCCATCGGGTTCATAAATAATTCCAAAGCAGTTCTTACATAAACAACACCCAACAACAAACACAGCAGCATGCTCGCACTTGAAGCATGGAATTCAATTTGAGCCTCCTCCAGCCTCTGCATCCCCATCCCTGAGCAGGGCTCCTTTGAGTTCGTTAATGAGTTTCTACGCAATTTCGTTAGGAAGAATTATTAAAGAGTCGACAATATTATTATGCAGCTCAGAGCAGCTTGAAGCGAGTCATACAATATGCATGCTGGTCTTATTCCTGGATCAGTGAATTATCTACCCCCTTTGACATGGCTTTATTAAATCCGGCATGACTAGCTGAAGACTGCCAGCGAATTGTCAATGCTAGATTCGTGAGGCGCGACTTGTATCTGATTTGTCATTTGCCATCAAAAGAAGAATCATATTACACCAGTGACACTGGCTACTAAAGCAGGAACACCAGGAACGGTTGCCGAATGCCAACCAGACCAGGCAGCAACAAATGGGACCACCATTGTGGTCCAAGTGGAGCCTTTGAATGCAAAGATCTTATCGAGGGCAACAACCATACTTGGGCCATTTTACATAGTCGATTGTGTTTGTTGCATGTTTTATGTTGAAACGCATTCCACAATATTTGCTTAACGAACTAGCTTGCTTGCCAAGCTTAAGCACATAATTTTAAATACTTTATTGTCAACAGTATTTACCGAAGCCCAAGGATTTGTCTACATTTGTAAGCAAGTTTCTATTATACTTGACTTATGCCACATTTTCTTGGCAAGCCCAAATGTTGAGTTAAGTGTATTTCAGCCTCTTGGCTCGAAAGATTTGGTTCGTGTTGGTCTCAGCTTACGTGCAAGAAATTGCTCAAAGGCACGACTTCTTGAATGTGGTTTTGGTGCGATTCAATCTCGGATCTGGCCCCATCAAAACGTATAATGAGAGTAAGCAGTTTGCGGTGATTATGTTTCATCACCCATTTTGATACCCTTTCGAAGTGATTTACTTTGCATTCACTCAAAGCACCTAAATTTAGGCATGTGTCAGGGCATCGTGCATTCGACAAATCTTCGACAAATGTTCCCTTTTTTTTTATTAGCTTGAACATCATCTGATAGCTAGACTGGGCTTGGACTTAATGCTGCACTTCAATCATCTGGCAGCGGCTACTTTTGTTTTGCTGCTCAGCCACTGGGCTTTCGATCGAGTTGCGTCTCAGATTTCATAACGAGCGCTATTATGCTGCTCGAAGATTATGACAAAAAGCGACAATACCCATGATCATTTGTACAAATCCTTACATTATCTTATAACTTTACTTAAATATCTATAGCTTGCCAGTTCCATTTTCGCATACTTTCCATGTGAGAACCTTTTTTTTCCAGCGAACATATTCCAATCAAAAATAAGTAAAACCATTTGGAATCCGACAAGAAGATGGCCTAAATCCAACTTTAATAAACAAATTCTTTTGGACTTGCCAGCAGTTTTTTGTTCAAAGTTATGTTTTATATAATATTTTAGTCAGATGGACGATAATCAACAATATACCTTATGAAGTCAGCCCTAAAATGCCCAAACCAACTGCGAAATATTTTAGAATGTACATTTTTGAGTTAAGACAATTCAATTGGAGATGTTCGATTTAATGTGATTTATTGCATTTCTAATTATGAGCAGGAACATTACAAGGAACAATAAAATTCCAAATTGAGTTTGCTCATTTCAAATTTTTCTGACTCTGAACTAAGCGGCACGAAAGCAAAATTCCCGAATCTGATTTCTTTGTTTGCGTGTTTTTTGTTTTTAGGGTTTTGTCAATTTGGCGTTTGGCTGAGTGATGAGTGAGCAAGTAAAATTGTTGCCCGCTTAACCACAGTTGTGTGAGAGTGTGTGTGTGTGTGTGTGTGTGTGTGTGAGTGTGTGTTTATTCTGGGGACAGCTGCTTCAAAACAAATTGCTGATATGTCCAGAAGCGATGCCGCAAATTAGTGTGTTTTATACGTGTGCTTGCAGCAGAAACAAATTGAGCACATTTCGTTTACATTGCGATGATCACCGGAAAACAAATGGTCGCCAAGTGCCTGCAACGGAAGCTTTAACGGCCACACAGCACAGGGACAGGGACTGAAAGGGGGGCGAAGACGAGTGGACGAGTGTGAGCGCAAGGTGTCTTTTGTCTGGCAACTGTTGGCGCCAAGTCTATGTCCTGTGCCCATCCTGAGCCCCGAGGCCGGAGCACTCACACCAAATACAACAATGCACGTAAGTTATTTGTTATTTGTACAGTTTGCCCCCTCAGCTGGCTGGCTGGATGGCTGGGACATCAGATGTTATGGTCATAAACAAAAGTGTTTTAATAACAAGGTTAATGACAAGTGGAATTCCCGCAAACAACTGGTAGCACCAGGAGCAGGAGCAGTAGCAGGAGTGGGAGTGGCAGATTGAGATGGGGGCAGCATTTGCAGGTCGTCAATGCTGGTACGTGAGACAAGTCTTTGGTTTTTGTCGTCTCAGGACGACCGTTGGTCAGTCACGAAGTCAACAAAGTCTGAATAACGTGCCTTGACACGCCGCAGGATGAAAGATGTGCATATGGGCAGGGCAGAAATCTGTCCGTCCATTGTGTGCTGCTCGTCGTCGTCGTCGTCGTCGTCGTCGTCGTCGTCGTCGTCGTCGTCGTTTTGTTTTACTTTGCGGTGGGGCTAACGAGATATCCGGAATGTCTAATAGTTATGGACTTGTATCAAAATTTAATTATGTCAAATATTTCACTTGTCAATGCAGCTGGGCAGCCATGAGTCAAAGTCAAAGTCCGAGTGCGAGTTCGAGTTGGACTCCCGGGCCAGACAATGAGCAGCCACAGGCAATCGAGCTGGCACAGCTGCGGTTGCCCCGCTACACGCTCCAAACTTGGCCAACAACAACTAGCTGCCAAAGCTGCCAAAGACAGAGAACTGGTCCCAGCTAAGAAGCTGCTGCTGCTGTTGTTGCTGTTGCTGCTATTGTTGCTATTGTAGCCACTTCATAGATTATTAAAGCGAAATGCTACACAAAAGCATATAATTCTTATTCTTTTATTACGAGTATATTGCCTGCAAGTGTCCGACTGCTTCCAGCGGTGGTGGTGGTGTTGGTGGTGGTGGTGGTGTTGGTGGTATTTGTGATGGTGCGGACTTTGCTTCTGCTGCTGCTGTTATTGCTGCTGTTGCTGCTGCTGCTGCTGCTGCTGCTGCAATCAATTCATGCATAAACCCTTATGACTTTATACGCTTCACGCTTTCCCCAACAAGAGGCCGCTGCACGGAACACTGGACCGTTGGACTTTTGGACCGTTAGACAGCCGTCGGACACGAGAGCATGTTATGGCCAGCACGGAGCGTATGGAACAGTAATATTTTACCATAATGTAACGGAAAATAGCCAAGACGTGGTCATTTGAAATATTTCATTTTATTTCGCTACAGTTTTCACAATAGCAACAACAACAAAGACACAATACAAAAAGGTACAGCGACAAACAGTAGCAACCGCAAACTCATGCAACATTACACACACACACTTGTATCTTAGACATGTATATACATATGTGTTGCACAAACATGTCTACTTTTGTACATAAGGTCACTTGTTCACAAGCGTCTAAGCTCCGATCCCAGTTTCACTTGAAAGAGGCTGCCTCCACTGATAGATAAAAGAACTACAAAATGAGAACTTCAAATTAAATCATTTATAATCCATACATTTAGTAACTGTTCTGCACTCTACATATCTAGCGCGAAATAGCAAAACCTTAAAATATACAGTTAAATTAATGCCATAGGAAAACAGAAGAATTAAATAATTTTCCCAAAAATAGTTTAAGTGCAACGCAATAAATGTGCCACAAGTATGGTTTGATCAGCCCAAGGTTTACATATGGTTACCAGCAAATGTTTAGATATGCAGTGGCGGACACCTTATTTGGAACAATGTCAAAGAAACAAGTAGGCAACATTTTTATAATTCTACCTAGCAGGTGAGGAAACCCCAGTGTATTGGGGTCATATATTAATTTTGGTGGTTAATATATGTACCTACCATAGGTCTTTGGAATTTTTGAAAAATAATGAATGATTAGTTTATGGCAGGCAATTACTTATTTTCTTTGACATTGTTCCAAATAAGGTGTCCGCCACTGTATATAATTTTGTCTGGCGACTGTTGGCGCCAAGTCCATGTCCTGTGCCCATCCTGAGCCCCAAGGCCGGAGCACTCACACCAAATACAACAATGCACGCAAGTTATTTGCTGGATGACTGGGATATCAATATATATATATATATACATATATATATATATAAATTCCTAATTTGGATAATTTATAAAGAAACCTATCAGTTAAGCCTAACCTGTTCAGTTTCAGCTTCTCGTTTGACTCTTTGCAATTGTCAATGGGCCAAAAACTAGTTATAAGGACTGGCAAAGCAGTGCAGACAATCGAATTATCCTTATTCTGATTATTATTATTTGATGTCAGCTTATCACTTGATTGTTAACAAATGAATGACCAGCGTTGAAATTAAGTCAGCCAGTTTGAAAGTGTTTGTCAATGTTTAGCAAAAAAAAAACCAGAAATAATGAATGCATTCACAAATCCTGCGACTTCAAGTTGTGTTCTGTGCTAAGCTGGATAGTTGTATACATGCTTATTTGTACATACAAAACTGGACTATTTAGTATATGGGTATATACCACATACATACATACACACATACATATATACTGAGTGGGTATAAATGAAAATTCAAAAGCTGTCGACTTTCAAGGAGCTACGTGATGTGAAAAAAATGTGGAATTCAAGCAGTGGCATTTTGTTGTTTTGGAATTGCGGGTCGCTGGCAAAGGATTCGAATGCGAGCACGGACGGATACTCAGATGTGTGCCATTGATTCATGAGTGCATGGGTGTGGCCGATGTGTGTGTGTCGAATTAGTTTACGTATGTATAAGTGTGGTACGTGTGTGCGAGAGTGTGCATGTGTCCGATTTGAAATTATTGGCTGCTCCCACGGGTGTCGTAAGTATGGACGAAATGCTTGGTTCATGCATAGTTAGCCAGCAGTGGTTCTTCAGTCCACTCCTGCTCCTGCTCCTGCTCCTGCTCCTTCTTTTTTTCTTGCTCCTACTCCTGCTACTGCTGCTGCTGCTGCTGCTCTTGCACCTTGCCCATTTTCCAGTTCCCCATTCGTGGCAAGTCTCCGTTTTTGTATTTTTTGGCTTTTCATTTATTGGATTGCTGAAGTGACCCCAGATTTTCATTATTGCCGCTTAGAATAAATGTACACCAAAATGTTATACATTTTAGTTTCGACAATAAATTGAGTTCATCGTCAATTTAAGCTTTAATAATTTAATGCAACATCGGCAACAACAAACAGATAAGATAAGTCTGTCTTATCTTTTTAATATTTCCCCTATTTCCTTTAATCACATTTTTAATCTCTGGGCAACCTCGGAGCGTGCTTGGCTGTGCTGATCCTATCCTATCTTTTCTTAATTGGAATTCTCACTTTTATCCAACTCTGTCTCTCTGCTGCTTAACGTTTTTACTTTTTCTTTGATTGGGAAGATCAAACTTAAAAGTCATTTTGCTAAACTAGGCATAATCAGTAGCCGAACCTGTTCTGACAACTAGGTACTACTGATACAACGTGTTGCGGATCAGTATGGGTTCTTCAAGCACTGCGATCTAGTTGGATCTAAAATGATTCCAATTATAATAATACATACGTTAAGCTGAGCTGACGACCTTAGGTGCTATTGCTCTTTAACATGGGTTGCCTAAAACTGGTAAGCAATAAGTTAGCTTTAAATAAAATGAAGTGAATAATTTTGAGTGAGGCAGTTGTTATTGTGCTTGATGGTTATGGTTTGTCTGACACTTGTAATCGTTGCTGGTAGCTTTGTTGTTGTTCTTTGTTGTCATTGTCATTGTAGTCAGCGATTTGTGGCTGATGCTTGTTGAAGACAAGGTGCGGGGCAAGCATATCAAAAGCCAAACTCTCGCAATGGTGACAATTTAGAGAATCGCCACACAACTCTTGACAGCGCTGACAGCTGACAGAATTAGCCTTGAACAACGAGGCTGGCTGTGACGCAGATATCGCTGTGGCATTCTTTCCATGCTGTCCCACACCTTGCCACGACCAGCTTGACACCTGACTCCTTCACTCTCACAACTCGTCAGCGCCAGCGCAACAATTTGTGATTGCTGATGCTGTTTGCTGTTGCTGTTGTTGCTGTTGTTGCTGTTGTTGCTGTTGCTGTTGTTGCTGTTGCTGCTGTTATTGTTGTTGCCGTTACTGCTGCTGTCACAATGGAACGTTACTAATCGCGTTTCTGTCACAGAAATTAAACGACTACGCGTTTGACAGATGAATTGACACGATCAAGTGCGATACATGACCATTAAGTTGGCTTAAGTAAAATGGCAACTTCTTCGTCTTGGTCTCTGTCTCGTTGTGTTTGTTGTTGTTGTCGTTGTTGTTGTCCGTCTCGTTCCCTGTCCCAGTTATTGCCTGGCTCTCAGTTACGGTCTCTGACTCGGCCTGAGTCTGGGTCTGGGTCTTGGTATGGGTCTCATTCACTCCCTCACACCCGTGAGCTGCCCAACAAATTCCGATTGCCCATTAAAACGGCATGTCGAAAGGCAAAAGCAGCGCATTTGTTTCTAATTGAATGTCAACAATTTACTTATTGTCAAAGTTGACACCAAAGCGTT
Organism: Drosophila seclusa; assembly: GCA_035043575.1. Lineage (NCBI taxonomy): Eukaryota > Metazoa > Arthropoda > Insecta > Diptera > Drosophilidae > Drosophila > Drosophila seclusa. The sequence goes on along the minus strand of JAWNMX010000820.1, from coordinate 117,166 downwards.
CAGAAAGTCCTTCAAAGCCGCTGCGTAATCCCACCAATCAGATCTGCAAATGCCAACAACTGTGGCATTAGTAACTTTGGTAACTCACATATTCTCATTAGCCACTGGCAGTGGGCACATGTTTGTCGGACCCTATTTTCGAGATCTTGGCACCCATTCCCCATATCTTTCGTTGATGCTGTATTTCATGCTTACAATCGAATGTTTTCACATACGCTAACATTTCAAAAAACAAGTGAGAACGGACTTAGCCGACTGCATAATACCGCTAAGCACTAAGCTTAGTCGTAATACCAGAGACAATACCAGTAGAAAGTTGCTGGCAAAGAGCCTTTTTTTGAAAGACTATCTTTCAACTTTGCCGACTCCAGCTCTCAGATTGTGGAGGATTCGTGGCTAGACAAGATGGAAGTGGCCATGAATAACGAATTTATTGTTCGACCTATGAAAAATTGCTAAGTGTCGCTTTAAAGTTGTATATTGATTATTATTATCGATAATCTTAACGCCTTGTATATCAAAGCTAAGGTAAACGAATGCCCTGAGTTATATAAAGTATTCAAATGAAATTCTTATAAATAAAATGTATTTGCCATAAAAACAATTTTCGAATTTTCGAAATACGATTAAGTCTTGCGAAAATAGTATTTGAAATATAAAGGGTATTTCTAGAAATATACGTGGCGCCAACGTTTTAATTTTAAAGACTAGTTCACAGTCTGCATTTCGAAATTTGTGGAGTAATTGGCGCTAAACCGCCTACAAATCATCACGAAAATGTGACGAAATAAAATAAACAAACTGTCAAATGTCAAGACTATTCATAAACATTTGTCCCCGTCTTTGATACTTGTTTACCCGTTCACAACGCTCCCAACCCCTATCTATTTCTTTATGTGTTTCTATCCGCCAGCTGAGAGACAAACTGATTTCTATACCCTGAAGCCATTAAAAATGGATAAATAGGGTATAATGGAGTTGTACAAGCGGATGTAACATTCGGAATGAAGCAACTCCGACCCCAAACAGTGAATCAGCAGTCTTATAAAACTATCGATACAAATATATATCGATACAAATCGATACCGCAATAAAGATATAGCTCAATCATTAATATTTATAGTATTATCTATATAATGGGTTTTTGTTTGAAATCTTTTTTGCTGATGCCTAGTCAATCCTACAGGTCCAAGTTTGTATATATATAGCATGTTAGTAGGTACTAACTTAACCGTTATCGACGCGTCGTCGCGACTAGTGCACCCAAATGTATTAAGTTTAAATGCAAGTATGAGTGTGAATGTGAGTATGAATGTGAGTGTGAGTGTGAGTCTGAGTGAGAATACATGCCCAGTTGCAGGGCATGTCTGTTGTTTCCCATGAGCCGTTTATTGTTTCTTGTGCCTTGTGTCTCGTGTCTCGTGCCGCGTCACTGTTCTGTTGGTTAGGACATATGCCGTTTGTAGCTTTAGTTTCCGAGTTGTCTCGCCGAGGTGAGCCACAGTCACGGGCGGAAGACAATGTGGCCACACGCACACATAAATGTGGGTGCCCTACCCAGATACGGCTGCAGCCACTGTCGGCTGTGGTGGGAGATACTGGGAGAGACGGAGAGATACCTCGAGACACCCAGAAACCCACCCAGCACGCGCCCTTAAGGCTTACGGCGTAGTTGTTGCCATAATTCGTTACCTCTTCATCGTCGCAGACGTAAAAACATATAAAAGATAGAAATTTGTCCCAGGAGCTTTGAAAATTTACAATTTAATTTCGCAGATGGCTCGACTCGGCTGCCGTGATGGCATCGAGTTGACTTATTCCGTCTGTGTTTTGACTTTTGAAGACAGTCCCCTCTCCCCGAATCTGTCCCTAACTCTGTCTCTGTCTCTGTCTCTATCTCTACACCTATCTATGTCTCTATCTGTGTCTGCATCTGTGTCTGCGTCTGTGTCGCTGTGTGGGTCGCTGTTTCTGTGCAGCATCCACGTTCCGTATGCGAAGCTCATTCATATACGAGAATATATATTAAATTAGTTAAGAGCGCACTTTGACCTTAAGCACACCGATTTTGACCAGCTTTATGGGCAATAACTGAAAATTGACTGCGGCAATCACTTTGCAACGTTGTTTTGCAGAACTTCGGCTCATTACTAGTGTATATTCGAAATGTAGCACAACTTGTGTGTGTGTCTGTGTGTGTGTGTATGTGTGTGTATTCGTGTGTCCTGCTAAATTTTGGTGTTTTCGATTTGGATTGAAGACGAACTCATCGAGTTGCACATGTCGCAGTGTCACCATCCATGCTGCCAGAGTTGCCAGTTCCGCTCTTTTCCCGCCAGATTCGGTGTGTCGGCTTTTCGTACTATATTTTAACAAATGAGTTGACACTTGATATATACATAAAATACATATAACTAAATGCTCTTTCAAGTCTAACAATTCCCATATATTTTACACAATTTTAAGGCTAATTGGAAGGTTCATTGCTGGTAACATCCCTCCAAGATTGGTCCAAAAAAGCGCCCTCAGTTTAGGAGCTGTAGTTACCAAATATTCAATATAGATAACTGAGAACCTCTTTGAAAGTTAGGGACACAAATTAGCCATTCAATTAAGTTGTACTGCAACGTTCTAAATTGCTGAAGAAATAAAGAAATATTTGTAAAGCAAATCTTTTTATCAAAACGTAAATCATCTTAATAACATATGTTTTTTAGCATCTTCGGTTGTGGCATCTTAGCCTGAAATAGCCTACAAAGATTGTTTGAAAAAGTTTTAAATGACTTTGAAAAAGTTTTAAATGAGTTTAGTAGTTTGGATGGACCTGAATTAAATAATAAATTTGTAGCTGAATAAAGAAATTATTTTGATAAGATAATTGAAATATTTTAAATTGAAAAGAGAATACGTTTATTTAGTTCTTTCCTTTCTCGTTACATATGCCAATAATTGTAGCTCCCTTTACCTTTATAAGCAGCTTTAATCAGCTCTCCAAAAATTGGCAACACTGCAACCAATGCCTTGGGCAGGGAAATACAGAGTGAGAGAGCAAGATGCGAGGCCAATGGAAGGGGCGAGCTCGAGTCCTTGTTAAGTCCCTGACGTCGTTATCCGCTTAATTACGATAATCATTCATCAATGTGACATTTGCGTTTGACAGACCAAGCTGAATCACGAACATGATTAATTTTTCGCTCTTCCAAGTAAAGTCCACAGAGAAACATTTGAAGCTGCCAAAGTTACACAGCAAAACTATTCAATATCATTTGATTGTTCGCCTTGCTGTTCTTGCATTGACCACGCAGGTCATTCAACTTGCTAAGTAATTGGGAACTTATATGGAGACCAAATTACTTATACCTAGTATTACTTCAAAATAAGGAGCAATCTCCTGTCGCGAGTGCCTCACTAAGGGGTACCCTGCACTCAGCTATTAAGAAAGTCAAATAAAACAAGGAAAGTTTAGATTGACTATTTTTGAAGAAACTCCTCTTACCTGATTGTTCCTATGACACCTATATGATATAGTCTCTCGAGCAGAATCGAACAAGCTCACCTAGAAACTTGGACACAGCTATATCGAGCCGAGTCGATTTGATGCTGATCAATAATATATATAAATGTATACTTAATGGGGTCAAAGACGTCTCCTACAAAAAATTACCGCTTTCACTTTACAATTATTACTAAAATATAACAAGTGTTACAGTTCTTGTATGATCATATTAATAGTAGATACAATTTAGAGGAAATTTGTATTATGTAAAAAAAATACCACGCGAATAAGTCCATGAAAATTGACGGAACTGTTTTCATCAATTTATTTGTCTTGGTCGCTGTGGGAGTGTCAATGGTGAAGTACTTGCGGAATTTCAGCTAAACGATCGGGGGGAAGAGCAAACACTTCTCGGTTAAGGATACCGGAAGAGGTGCACAAAAGTTTCCGAAATTTAATGCATTTTGAGCTAACCACAGTTTGCAATATTTCACGTACAAATTGTTCTGCACATGAACACCTTCGGCGAAACTTTGCAATCGCAATATAAGCTGAAATGCCTTCAATTCAACTACCAAATTAGCCCAAGAACTTTAAGTTTGTTTGTGTGTGTGTTTTATTTGTTTTATTTGAATAAATATATAATAAATAATAATAAATATAGTGGAGGTAAATCATGGTCCTTGATTAACACTGCACATACGAACATATTAGATAATTAAATTTCTTAAAATTTGTGCAATTTAATTTGAAAAAACTTACGATCTTACGGCGATTCGAAAGCGTAACACTTGGTTCGTGAGTAGAGAGACTTCTCCTACTAATTTTAAGAAAAAATTTACTCATATTTAACATTTTTTCCAAAATTGTACTAGTTTTTAGGACGATTTACTAAATTTACTACGATAAACTGTCTGCTGCACTGCGTTGTTCCTCCGGTGTTGGACATCACTCTGGAGATGGGGACTGTGGCTTTTGCTGCCTTAATGCAGGCATGTTCCATGTGTGTGTGTGGGTGTGTGCGTGCTACTGTTTACTGCAACAATAACTATAGTCATACCTTGAGCTCAGGTTTCACAGTTGCACGCGAGTACGCACACACTTAGTAAACGCTTCAGCGAGCGCTGCCTCCACAAGGTGTCTCGGGGGTGGCGCGGGTCCAAGTCGGAGTCAGTTTGCTGGTGACGGCGCCAACACGATTGCAGGTGAAGAAGAACGGTGAATATTCGGCATGGTCGTAGCCACAGTTGACCAGCTTAGGTATTGCACCGATTGCTGTTGGAAGCAATGGCCACATACAGAATGCAAACATGCCTTATGCAACATGCAATATGTGTGTTGAGCAATAGGGCAACAGCCATCCGAAACGATCAAATGCAATCAATGTGCCAATCTCTCTCAAAATGATTTTGCGCAATTGGCCCCATCTTGATCGCTATGGAGTCCACAGTGTCAAGAGTGACTAGAATATATATTCACATAGAATTCAAAGTTTGTTCGGTTTGTCCGATCTGACCGATCGAAAGTTATTTTTAATATTATCAATATTTTCTTGAAACACTTAATCTAATTAAGAGCAAAGTTTCTTGGACTACAGCTTCCCCAAATTAAATGAATCTTATCATTTATATTTTCTTAATAGATATCATGCAAAGCAACAAGTGTGTTTATCTTTTGAAAGATTTAACATTTGAGAAACCAGTTTGGTTATTTTAACAGGCAGCTGTCATTCGGGCCATATGAGACATCATCATCTTGATGGCAGTGCGGCTTCTGATATACTTATTAAGCACATGGTAATAATTTAGTGGAAATTGGCTGTCTTTTAATATGCTATAAACGACTTATTTAACACTTGCACCATGCAAATTGCGATATTAATTTAGGGAAAGTTGAGCATGAGCCCAAAGCAAATGCAAGCGCCACAGCCATTACCACACATACCGGGACCGGGACGAGGACCAGGACCAGGAACGGCAGATGAGACAACAGCCACGGCGTTTCGGTGGCGCTGGCTCTCATTTACATATGCAAATCAGGAAGCCACCAAAGCAATTGGGATGCCTTAGCAAAAGTTCCAGTTTAGGTTTCAGTTTCAATTTCGGTTTATAAAATACCCTTACAAATGCCAAATACCCTTGGGTTTTCAATCATTACTCAAATTATGATGGTTTAATTTGGCTGCTCTCGAATACCGCGGCCATTAGCCAGGCCTCAGCCCCCTTGCAAGCCCGGGGGGCATTAATGCATAATGCGTAATGCAATGTTTGTTGAGAAACACACATCGCATGAAGGGGAAAATTTGTGGGAAACGAGCCAACGACAAGCCAAATAGCTTGTTGGCACCTCAATATATTTTGTGTCCCTTTTCCTGATTGACGAACAGAGTTATGTGCTGCAGATGCAGTGAAGTCGAAATCTGAGGATACTAATATATATGTATATATAGAAGTTCAAAATAAGACTGATGGTTCAGATAGCCAAATCAGTTAAAATACATTCTATTCATAATCTGAAACAAAATACCTATTGGTAAACATGGCTAAATATCTGGAGATAAACAGATCTTTGGCCTGATTTGTTGATTCAAATTGGTTACTAAATTGAAATAAGACTGTGAGAAACATTTACTTGTGACTTGAAGTTCGCTAAGCAGCTTTACTTATAATTCGAAATAATGGTTTATCTGCTTTCATTTTAAGACTATTAAATTATAGCTATTTGGAGTCCGTTGACAAAAGCAGCAAAAGCCAGCAAATCAACAAACGAGACCATAAAGCCCTTAGGTCATTTTGGCCAAGACTAATAGGTATGTAAATGAAAGTCTGGCGACGGAAGTAGATTGTAGATACATGCATATATCTATGTAGATATGTATATATATATATATATATATGTGTATATATGTGTGTATTGCACGTGTCTGTGAATGGAACTGGAACTGCGTTATAGTTACTGATTCATGAATATTTAAACGTCACATTTGGTCGCACTTTCCACGATGCTCATTAATAAGGCGAAGGCAAAAAAAAAAACTTAAGAAAATGTAGCGATCATCGCTGCTTCGTTTGCCGTTTTCTGTTTCGTTTCTGGGGCACTGAACAAGTGCCCTCTCTATGCACACACACACACACACACGGGCACACACAGTTGGATGTACAGATGCACAAGCATATGGACATGGACATGGCACGGTTGGACAACCGCCTGAGCCTGAGCCACAGAGAAGAGTTTTCTTTGTTTCGGACATGGCCACATGCATGTGGTGCATCTGTTGAATATCTGTGGGGCTTTTGCCGTTGCATTTCACCAGCACTTGGATATGCAAGATAGCAGCGAGCAGCGTCTCAGATATGAAGTTGGATTTAATTTCATGCCGCAGTAGTTCGCGCATTCGTTTTATGCCGCAACATTTCCAACTAAACGGTGGCGGGGCGGCCAATGTCTTCTGCTGCGTCTTCTGTTTTTGTTTTTTGTTTTTTTATTTTTTTATTTTTGCTTAGACTACACGCACAACATTCAGTCGCAACAACAAAGAGAGACGGAGAGAGAGACTGAGAGAGAGAGAGAGAGAGAGGGAGGGATGAAGCGCACATAAGCGACAGTGTGTGCAAGTGAAAGGAGGCATTGAGCAGCATATTAACTTATTCATGAATGCATAATCAGTGGAATTGAATGTACAAGTGGATGTGGATGTGGATGTGGCTCTGGATGTGGACAAGGCGAAGCCGCAACGTGTATTACGAGCTAATGTTGTCAACCCCTGGGTAAATGTGGTATCTATCTGGCAGTCTTAAGCCTGGCTAATGACCTTAAGCGAAGAGTCGACACAACTTTTGTCAACAAAGTATGTTCCAGTTTGGGTTCCACTTCGCGATACAGTTTGCTGTGGCAGGTGCAGGCCTTGGCCTGGTCACGCTCAATAAATTCAGAAATATTAAGAAATTTCAGCTATTTATAAATTATATTTATTCATGAATAGCCCCAGATAATAGCTGACCATCAAAGAGCGCAGTGAGAGAGCACCTCTTCAACCATTAGCTGGCAATTCAATCTATCCACAATACTTGCTAGCATTAGTTGACCTCTACTCCGACCACATTCCAGTTTCCATTCGCATTCCCAATTTTGAACAATACTCCTTTGGCTGCTTGACGTCATTAGGTTTTTCGGGATTTTGAATTGCTTTGGAAATAAATCACTTACTTCGTTAAAGCATAATCGGACCGGAGTCGGAGTCGGAGTCGATGCCCGCATGCTGATCTAACATGGAAGTCAATGGATACACAGACATCTAGAGAGATACAGGTACAAAAGAAACCTGTACGTAATTATACTTTAAGAAAGCTGCGAGCACCCGCAACTGAGTACTTTCTTGTAATTTTTAATAATCTTGGATTCATTTATCTGTAAAGAACCATTCATTTGTGATCTTTCTTACGCACATCAAGAACGTATTTAATTTTTTTCTGGAAGCTGGCATAAGTACACATCTATACGCAAGACCAAAACTGATCATTCTATATTTGAATAAAGAATGATTTAATTATTATGTATATAGTCTGCATATCTTATTCATTTACTCTTAATACGTACTTATCTAAGCTGATTCGCGGAAATTATTCAAGCACAACATGCATTTATAAACATCTGTGTCTAAGCAAAAAATCAGCAAAGTCAAATGATTATTCTGTCAATTCTGGCAAACAAATAATAATTTGCGGGTTGACGTCCGAAGGTTAAGCTAGGAATCTAGTTGATCCTTTCAGATGCTAACTAACTACTATGCTAACGTTCCTTGTCCTGTTTTAACATCAAACAAAATTTTGGTGGCAAGCAACCCCGTCGATGAACAGAGCATGTTCAGAACTCATTTGAAACCATCTTGCTTTGTTAATTGTCAGACTTATCGGCTGGAGATAGGTCCATCAAATTCCCAACGACACATATGAGCGGGGCAACTCGAATGAACTTTGCAAATTTTACACAAACATTGTACTCATATTATGTTTAATCCTAAGCTGCCTAACAAAGATAATTTTTAATAACTTCTTATTTCCAAACAGTAAATAAAAGGTTAAAATGTTTTGAATATGAGTTCTTTAATTGATAACTAAATTGATCTAATTTCAATTTCAACCCAATAGAAGTAATAGTAGTAACTGGTTTGATTTATTGCTGCTCTTGATTAAAGACTTATATGAAATTGACGCTAGGATTTGTTCTCAAATATACCTGATTCGATTTTCTTCTGTTATTAAAGTGAGTCAAAATTAAATACATAAATTGATTTAACAATTTCCGAACCACAAAAGTAATGCTTTATATTCCATACTATATTCAAGAAATGACGATCTCATATTGATTTACTCGACTCAGACCAAAATTTGTTATCTTTTTTTCAAAAATTATTTGCTTAATATGTGTGAACATTAATAATGATTTTTACTAACATTTTAATTAACGAGAATTAAATCTCAAATTTTGTGGAGACTCCATGAATTGTTTATTTTTGAAGCAGCTCCGCAATGTGGATCAAAATATTGATAACAACATCCGCGTGCTTCCCCTCACTCTCGCTTCCCCTCAACCGGGTAGAGGTAGTAACTTCGTCGAAGGACATTTTTAATTAGCGGACGAAAGCGGCTCGTTCTTTTAGATTGAAATGCGCTGTTGCAGGGGCCATAAACGCCCTCATGAATACCTCTCGGCTATGGATTGTGGACTGTGTGGATCTGACTGGTTGCTGTTGTTGTTGTTGTTGTTAGTGTTGGTGGTGGTGGTGGTGCTGAACCTGTTCCCGTATTCCTTGCCCTTTGCCTGTCGCAATCTGCATTGGGCGTCAACCGCGGCCACAGCTACGACGACGGCGACGGCGACGATGACGACGATGACGACGACGACGACGACGACTGTTCTGACCCTGTGTGCTAGTCCAGCGCTCAATTGTTGTCGTTGTCTTGGCCGCTGGTGTCTTTCGCATTCACTACATTCACATTCACCCCATCAGCATCGGCAGCAGCAGCAGCAGCGGCAGCAGCGGCAGCGGCAGCGGCAGCAGCAGCAACAGCGTCGGCAGCTGATTCATTCCGCTACGCATTATTAATGCACATATTTTGATAATTGCCGGTTTGGGCAGTCAAACGTCTGCTTCCGCGGTAGGCGTTCTTTTTTCTTTGCTCTTTGACTTGAATTTGTTTTAGTTGGTTGTCCTCTTTCGGTTTCTACACGCACACAGATACACACAAACACACACATGCACACACACACACACACACAAGCGTACACTGACTGACAGCACTCTTATAAGAGCCATAAGAGCCGCGTATAAAGAACCAGCTAAAATGATTGCCCTTTTATGGTAACACCTTCACGTCGAGGCTCCCCTTGCAGCCATCAGGTAACAAGCACCTAAAGTTTTATCTGTGCGATATGCAGCTATGCAATTTTCTCTCGATTTGCTGCTGCTGCTGTTGTTGTTGTTATTGTCGTTGTTGTTGTTGTTGTTGTTGTTGTTGACTATATGTGGGCATTATGCAACTTTGCATAATGTCTGCATCACTTGAAATCTGTTGTATCTCATTTAAATCTCACAATCTCAGCCTTCCTCTCCGTCTGTCTCTCTCTCTCGCACACAGTTATTCTATCTCTATGTATCCCATAATGGCTCGCTCAATCGGTTACAGGCGCGCATTTACTTCCCATCCGTCAATCAAAATGAAAATGACCAAAAGATTAATCGTTTGTTTCGGAATTTTGTTTGATGTTTTATCGACACAAAGTCCCCCAGTTCACACATGCATGTATATTCGTAGACCCATTCATACACATGTACTTACATAAGCTGTATACGCATACATACACACATACAAGCATATATACATACATATATGTAATACATATTGACATATCTCAAAAACATACGCATATCGGTCAGCTCTTGACTCAGTCTCGCAATTGCCAACTCATGGGCCAGCCAATGATGAGGATGACGATAATATTAATGACGAGGTGAATGATTTCATACATACATGTATGTACATACCTAAATGTATATATATCCAACAATAGTCTGCCTTATATATCCAGGATAATCATCAATTTCAATTTTTTAAGATTATCTAATTCATACATGTATATGTATGTATGTATATACATATATACCTTACATATTTATATACATATATATCTATTGTAGTTTATTTAAAGCATAGTTCAAAAGACAATTTAACCATTTATATGCAAATTTATCGATAAGTAAGACTAGTCAAAACAATGAACAATGAACAATCATCCGAAGGTTACATACCCTGTGGACCAGAGTCCACTTGCTCAAAGCTAAATAAACTAAGTTAATAAATAACAACAATAAATGCTCTGCCAAAGATAGCTCGACTAGAAGATACCCTAAACTCAAGCCATTACACAGCACATATGTATATATATGCAGCCTGCAGTAAATACTTGCGATTCTTCCTATTGTTCATTGATTTCTATTGATTTCTTTAGAAGCCTAAATCTTTAGAAATGTTTTATTTTCAAAAGTCGATTAGGACAATATTAGGAAAACGGGCAAAGTTAGAGTTAGATATACGAGAACATGTTATCCAAATTTGAAGTCTTACGCCCTAATAGTCGTGTTTTTATCGATTGATATGGTTAGAGCAGCTGGGTTATTAGTGCCGATCAAGAATGTATTTACTTTCTGTGCACAACGATGCTTCCTTCTGCTTGTTACATGCGTTTGGACAATTTCATAATGGCTCTTTATCAATTTTTACTGGGTATAATGCATAATTAAAATAAAACAATATAAATAGCCAGTCGAGCTCTCGCGACTACTACATTCTAACTTCTTGATTCGGGTACACAGCCATAGGCCTTGCACTCGCTGATCAATCACAAAGCCGAGTCGAGTTTTTGACACCGATTTGGTGTATTTGAATTTGTGCGAAACCCAAAGCCCAGCATGATACACTGAGCACAAAAGAGCAGAGCTTCAGATAGAGCTCGAGCTCGTGCTGCGGCAAAAGCAAGAGCAAGAGCGCAAATAGCTGAGACAGTGAGTAACATGAGTACGCACTAACGTTCGCCTTTCTCCAAGTCTCCATCTTTAGCTGAGTTGGGTTTCTATTTCTGTGGCAAGTCTTTGCTGCTGCAGACCACAACCTTGTCGGTCAATTTGACTTGGGCAATATGGCAATCAACGACTGCTTGGCCTTTGCTTTTCCTTTTGCTATTGTCGATGTGGATGTTGATTTTCGATGGGTTCTGGGCCGTAGTATTAGAGGTCAACTCAAGTTGGACTTGGTAGATGGTCGCAATTTAGATTAATGATTTTTTCTACGCTTGATCTGTGATAGTGACTGACATTTTCCCGACATTTTTAAGATTAGTCCAAAGTCATCGACATTTTCTACTTTCTACATTTGGCGCACATTCGACGCCTGCTCCGCTCAAGGGCTTTGCTTATGTTCCCGGCCATTGTCAGGGTTCGTCATTTATCCTCCATGCTGTATGGCTATGAACGAGCACTTTTTTTCTATACCGCGTCGAGAAACGTAAAACGTAATAATTATGTAAAGAATCATCCGCCCTTTGCGTACAGTAGCTTTTACTTGGAGCCGCCGAGACCAAAGCTGAAGCTGAGTTGTAGCTGAAGCGGCTTGGGAATCAATACAGTGGTTACTTCTCTCACTCTCTGCCTGTCTACTTGTGTATGTCTGTATGTGTGTGTGTGTGTGTGTGTGTGTGTGTGTGTGTGTGTGTATGTGTCTGCCAATCTGCTACTCTGGCGCTTCGGCCTGGTCATTACTAGATTGAGATTGATGGCATGTACTCATACTCGGGACCCGGCCTTTGTCCCAGTCCCCGTTCTGGTATTGGTATGGCGCCAGCATTCTGTCGCTTCGTCGTTTTGAGTTTGGTATTGGGTTTGGGTTTGAGTTTGAGTTTGGGTCAGGTCTTTGGATTGGGCCGGGTTTACAGCGACCGGTGACTACTGATATTTGTGTTTGATATTGTTGTCAATAATTTGTCACAATCGCGGCAATGGAACAAATTGTTTCACGTCATGTTATTGTCAAGATTTGTCGATTCCGGCGTTGATAAGCAAGTGACAAAATAATTAAAACTCATTTTTAACCCCAAGCCACAGTGATTTGGAAAATAATGCGACAAAACGTTGAGTGCTCAACATCAGATGGCTCAAATGGACATGGGACTGGTCCCGACTCAAAAACTGGCAGTCATGCACTTATATACTCTAACAAGACCGAGATACTAATGTCAAATAGAAGAAGTGCCCGAAGGATGAGCCACATCCACAGCTGGTGCAGGTGACCGGCAATTGAGGCCGAGGGAAGGCCGGTGAATTGCCAACTTTTGGTAGGTAAGAGCCAGAATAGCTGCGTCAAATACTAAATTATATAGCAAGGAAATATAAGCTGGTTGCTTATCGATTTCATACGGTGATACGCAGTGGTTGACAGCCTTTAAGCCAGAGACTTGAGACATGGAACACCGATAACTACAAAGCTCGCACAATTTGAAAACTTGAGTCCCCAAATTGAATCTGTGGATTGATGGTGAATAGCTATGTATTTCAATTTAATATATAGATTTGCTTTTTGCCTGTATCATCCATCGATGAGCCAGTCGACATGAATTCTTAGAAAATATTACAATGTTAGAGTTAATTACCAACTCCATAAAATTCATACATAAACATACATAAAATTCACTCAAAATTAAGATTTTATTGCTGCTAATCGAAGTTTCCATCAATTTTGTTGGTATTACACAATTAGTCTCGAAGTGTGGTGTGGTGTGGTGTTTTCTTTCCCAAACACTTATCAAAACATCCATTTATTAATTGAGTTTCAAATTAATCAAAATTAAGTTTTCATTAACCGTTAATTTTTTCGGCCTAAGAATAAACTATTTTTTAAACAATAACATTTGAGATAATCAAGCCAGCAAGTCTAAATGAACAATCTATATCTGAAACTGTATTACAAATTTGGACTATGGGCTCTCTTATACCAGATCCGGAACAAGTAATTTACACTGTTTCCTATAAATATATAACAAATGTGTTCCTCAACTAATACAAAACATTATACAAACTTTTATAATTTTCCTGCTTCTACAGTCAATAGTCGAAAGGTGATATAAATAAATAGCCATATCGTTCGGAATATATATAAGAATATGCATTAAAATCTTATTTTATACATGTAATATTCATAGGGTATGTATTCGTGAAGAATGCTCGTTAAATCGGTGCATTGAAATTGATCAAATGCATTGAAAGTTGTGGAATGCCCGGCGACTTTGACAAATTCAACTATCCACGGCAGATGCCGATAATAAATGAGTGTCCATGCCTCTGCTCATCAAGAGAGTGATTATTGAAATGATATGTTTGCTCATTTAGCCGGGTTTCGGATGGGTCTTGGATGGGGGTGTACACTTCATATATTGTCATTACATTTAATGGGCTGTCCGAAATGAGTGTACGAGTCGACCGAGAGCAGCAACTGCTCGAAGCATCCAGCATAAGTATTCACTTGTGTTCCAGTGTTAGCATATGAAACGATGCCCAAAGTAAAAGAACTACTCGTGAATGTTTGGCTCTTGTTATTTGGTTTTTGTTATTTTTGTTATTTTTGTTTCTCTTTTTTTTATGTTCGGGTTGATTTTTTGGTCTTGATGTGGTGTTTTAGTCATGGCCAAAACATTGTTAATGGCATTTGGGTCGTAATTTCGTTTGAGATATTTAAAATTTCCCATAACTCAAAATCAGTGGAAACTATTTGTGATTACCGCTTGTTACCGCTGCTTTTCATACTGCTTTCTACTGCGATCAATCAAGTCAATTTGTTGACCCAACCCCGGACTGTGTACAAATTATTAGAGCCAGTTCTTCGCTTAGCTGCCGTGCCGAGCCCGAACCCAAACCCAAACTCAAAGCCAAATCCAAATCCAAAGTCAAAGACATAGCTAAAGCTGATCAGCCGATCAGCATCGGCCTGAGTTGCGGTCTTGGCATTTCCAGAGCTGGTTATGCCTGTCACGGCGTGCATCTTTGAGAACCGCGGAAATATTAGTGCCACTGGGTAATTACCGAATCCAAATGCGCCACAGTACATGTTTACACAGAATAAACGCATGGGGAATGGGGTAAGGGGGGAAGAGATCGTAATTAATTACAATTGTTTGACTTGCAAAGGGATGAACTGCATCTATTTTATATAATCACTGATCAAAGGATTAAAAGATCACACAACCATTGCTTCGATTGTTATTTATTTTGATCGAGTTATATAATGATCGAAAGGTATTGTCTTAACTAGAGAAATGATATACTAGCTTGCTTATGAGATAGGCAGATGTAAGTGGGTGGAGCAGAATGGCAAGTGCAGAAGCTGATGAAAAATGCTTAAGTGCAGAATAAAATCTCAAACATTCAAATCTAGCAGCTAGTTCAAATATGATTAAAAACTTCGATTGTTGCGGAATGAAATATGCTTGTACTCGTATGTTAATTTATTTGTCGTTGAGATATCGTTCTGGAGTTTGTTAAAGATGTGCCTCATCATGAGCCTAGATATGCTTGCTAGTTTAGCAGTCCAAAACTGATATCATATATTGAACGTATCTTAGCCTCCGGTCAAAATTGCAACCCTCCAGACTTCTAACATGATCCTTGTTGATCCGGTTTTATTCGTCCTGTCGAAAGCATTGTCTGCATTACTGGCATAATTTGCGTGCATCTATCAAAATGGGGAGTGTTCCACAAGGGGTGAAAGCCAAGCAGCTGGCCAGAGTCGCCTGTCTCCGTTTTGGCTTGGTTCCACTTTCCGTGGGAGGGTCGGGTAATAAATCAGTGAAATTTAAATAATTGCAGGAGTGGTTTAAAAGGATAAATTTAATTTTTAGTGTATATATCTCTTAACTACTACTAACACAATCTTGCTTAAGGGTTTATTATTGGAAATGGGTTATCTTTCAATACACATAATAGGCAATAAGTAACTAAGAATATCCATTTTAATTACATAGCAAAACATATACGTAACATAAATATATATAAATATTGATAGCATAAATTGTAATATTACGAAAAGCGTACCCAAATTGAAAAACTTATAATCAATTAAAATTAGTTGCTGCTTTTGCTTTACACCTATATATGTATATACATAGGTTTGAGAACAGATCTTCCTTGTTTTATACATGGGTGGATATGTAAATAATATAATACAAAAAAATAAGCAGTCAAATAATGATTATTCAAAAAATTTTGTTATTATAAGATTATATTTATATCGAATCAATCAATTTTGTAACAAGAAAGAAACAAGCTCAAGGATAAAAAAGGATATAAGAACCGAACCCAAAGATGAGACACCAGATCGAATAGTAAGCTGAACAGTTGGCAAAATTAGTAAAGTTCGCAGCTGATTTTGATAATTATATATGCTGTTTAGCCATTTTAATTGGGTACAGGGTATAAAAACATTCAACATGCATCCTAATTCATATTTGTGACCATTCGAGGAGGCGAATCTGTTGCAGTTAGTTGCAGCCAAGTATGTTTGACTTGCAACTGCTCACATATTTGGCATTCCCTTTACACATCCGAGTGTTCTTCGTTACTTCTATTTTCATTTATTTGTATATCCCTTAAAGCGAATACAAACAGATAGCGCCAACGAGTGTTTGTATCATCATCCGACTTTGCTTCAGATTGTGGGTTGTGGGCTGCTGGTGGAGACAACCTGCTGTGCTTTGAACGCTTTTAGATGAAACAGTCCTGATCCATTTTGTGCACACGCACTGCTCACTACTTTATTCTCTTCGTTTTATGTATTTTCTGTTTTTTTGTTGATTTTTTGTTGTTCTTTTTGTTTTTTCTGTTTTATACAACTCAAGTGTTCTAAGTGCTCACCGGATTCGATGCCGATGCCAATGCCGATGCCGATGCCGATTTCGAATTCAATTTCGATGCTGAATGCTGACGCTAACTTTGACGCTGTCTTCAATGTTGCCGCCGTCGGTTTATGAACATCAACATGCGATGCGATGCCAAAGCTAAATCCAAACATTCGTTTTGGGATACGGGTGGGTTGATCGGTGTACCCTCTGCACTGGCTGGCTGGCTGTCTTCACTCCACCAAAACGTTGGCCCACCGACTCGACTCACCTCTCGATCCAAACCATTCGTGCACTGCACAAAAAAACTCAGTCTCAGTCAGAGCGTACAGCTAATATTTGTACGGATATTTTCTGTACATGTCAGATTAGCGCCACTTGATTTCATGTGTATATTCGAAGAACACATTTTTAATTGTATACAAAATGAACATGTACATTTCATAATTGTTAATTTGTAACTTTCTAAAGTTATAATTAGACCCATTGTGCCACTCTAAAACTCAAACTTACTTCTGTATCTCTGCTTGCCAATCTGTTTGCATTATTTGTACTATATCTCTTTCGCATTTCAGTTGAACTGAACACTGACTGACACCGACACTGAAGGTATTCATTCGATTATTACCTGTTGCAAAATTTGAATTGAATACAATTTAAATGATGCACAGTTAGCAAATAAATATTAATCGTTCTATGTAAGAAGCATACTTATCTAGTTGCTTGTTGCATAAGATTATTATTTGTTGAGATGATTTTAACTACAATTTGTAGCTATTTATATGAATGGGAATTGGGATCGGGGAATTGGAATCAATGGTTTCTTCAGTGTATGGCATTGGCGCTGGATAATACCGTCGCCATCGTCGTCGTCGGTTTGTTCGTCGCCATCAGCATCGGTGGCAAGAATTCGGGGGGCTGGTGGGCCGTTAGGGGGTGGCCATCTGTTGCACATCATTCGCACTTGGTTTCTGTCGGCGCGTTTCCCTATATTAATGGTAATTTCTTACTTTTTGTATACATTTTTGGTTAAAATGTTTTTTTTCTTTTTTTTTTGTGTATTTTGCTTTTATTTCGGGGCAACATTGTGGATGCGAGTATGCGGAGATTTCAAATAATTTAATCGCTCCTCTTGCCTTGCATTTAAGATTTATATTTTGTTGATACTTAACAATTAAGAATTTTGCTTCGTCTGCTTAGTCTGCGGTCAATATGAAAATACCTACACACACAAATGCTACATACCAAATAGGTACATATGTTCCTATTTACGATCCATACCCATGTTTTTAGGTGTTGGATTAATTGGACCATTTACAAATTGAAAGTGCATTTTTAGCATTTAACCTGCTCGAGATGTGCACTAATTACTTCCGAGGCACACTTTATTGATTTTAGTCAGAAGCGATGGATCGTTAATACCGAAATTTGAATTGCAATTATAATAGTCGAGGTTGAGGTGCAACAGTGCATTATTATTGAAATTATAGAAGCGATAAGCCGCGAACCCGGCCAAGCTTATTAATGGACCGTTGCAACCAAATGCTGCACGCTCTCCATAGCACACACCAGTGGCAGCAACATACCAGCACCAGCAGCTAGAACAACAGCAGCAAGAACATAAGAACATAACAAGAACCGGAGGTTGAGGAGGTGGTAGAGGTGGCAGGGGGACCAAGCAAACTTAGCAGAGCGCACAGTATGGGGGAACTTTTTAGTATTCTTGATTTTTTACTATTTCGCGTGAAAGAAATTACGACGAAAAATGTGCTCTAATAACAATAATTAAAAGCAAACAAAATTCTAAGCTAACCAAACACCACAAAATACGTAGTATCCAACTCATCCATATATTTATATATATATATATATATATACACAGATATATATATATGTATAGAATACACATGTGTATACTCGTTTGTATGGGACCCCTCTGCACAGATTTCACCACAAGTCATTGCCTATGAAATTTAATTATACATACAACAAATAGAAGACGCAATTGTAACTGTTTATTCCAAGATGTTTATATATGTGCATAGCCCCCAATCTGCCTCCACGCAACTCACACATACCCAAATAATCACGAAATCCCATTTCAGATGAAAAACATACATAACTTGTGTTAATTCATTGGTAAATGGGCAAACTGAAACGATTGTTTACGCCGGGCTACTACGGATAGTGAATAGGTTTAATATATAAGTCAGGTCCTTCGCTTAGTTTTCTGAAGGATTTTGGAAAACTCAGGAAATCAACGTCAAGCAGCAAAAACACGAAAGCATAGCCAAATTAGGCAGACCGGTGTCTCCTGGATATAACATAAATTACTTAAATATTAAAAATGGAAGATATACGATATAATAATCCGTTCTTGAGTGAACTTGATTAAACAATCTAAACTCAGAGTCTTTAGGCAAACTTAACAGCACAGAACAGACGGACAGGCTAACGGATTTGAATGTATCGACTTAGCTACCAATAGCTGATCAAGATTATAAATATAGATGAGGTATACATATGGGGTCGAAAAACTTTCCTTTACACACATCACGAAAAGTGCAAACTTCAAGAATATATTTCTTATAAGAATCAATACTCTATTCGAAATAGATCGAGTTCAAGTCATATATATGTTGTATACTTGTACAATTTGTACAAATATTCCTAACAAATTAGAGAGTCGTTGTTCAAATGAAATAATAAAATAATATATTCCAAATTTGAAGTCTCCGTGATATGGGTAGGAACTCGTATGTTGATGCGTATTAGTTTATCTATACTATATGCTGTCTCAGTTGCGTGCATCTTAATATTCCTTCTAATCTCTGGCTTCAATCACGTTCATATGGATAGAGGCGCACAACTTATATACTCCTTTGCCTTTGGTATCAGTGTATTGGGCCTAGGGGACACTGGCCTAGAAACGCATTCCCAAATTGATACCCTGACACTTATAACACAATTTTTGCAAATTCGCATGCTAAAGACTATTGATCAATATATAATTGTGGAGAAGTCCCACACTGTATCAATATCTTAGGGTAGTGAGAGATTAGAAAAAATCAATGGGAATGTTAATCGCCTCGGCACTTGGATGTAGCAACTGTGAACAGCTATCTGGTCATGCTCATTCCGCTGCATGTTAGCATCACCTCCTCAAATTTATCTAATCACCTCGCCCCCACTTTTGGGCCCCGCTAGCCGGCCCCAGGCATGTGCCTGTTGAAGATGGAGCATTGTATTTGGTTTATGCCACGTGAAAAATAGCGATCCAAGACTTTAATGTGTACTACAAATTTTTTATTTCTAACTTGGGTAAACATTAGCCAGAAGTAAACAAATACAAGACACTTAAAAGGTATTTTCGGTAGTCGGCACTTGTGCCCAAAAGTAGACATTTGGATCAGTTCGCATCGCTTCAGTTTTGTTTCGTTCTTTTCAATTGTAGGAAACGCAAATGATTATTTCTTTAAGTTTTTGTGTTTTTTTTTATGTTTTGTAGCCTCCCATATTGATTTATGTTGATTTAAGGAATAAGTTGACTCATGTGCTATTAACACTTCAAAATGTGCTCATACACAGATTATACTTCCCATACAAATCTCGCACAGCACAGATGTGTACATGGAAATGTTACAACTGTCGTGAAGATTTCTCATACGTATCGACAATCTAGGGCAACAAAAAAATAGTGATATTCTGATCAAGTATTATTCTTGAATTTTCATTTTAGTTTTAATTTGAGCCATTACCTTTTTGTCAAACTTTATGCTCTGCAGGTCAGAATCGAAAATTACTTGCAAATTGACTCGACGACGTCGTCTGAGCGTTTTGGGTCGAGCGTTCCGCTTTCGGCTAACTTCTGAAAATGGTGCGTGTTGTCTCAGATTTTGCATTGTTGTGCTCTGAAACCATTAAATTGGTTAAAAGGGTAGCATGCGCTAATTTAGTATATTTCATTTGATTAATTTTCCCAGTCTCCGTTTTCCGAATATCGATGAAAATCGTTCTTGAATCACATGAAATCATTTATAATGTTGCCAAAATGCAGCAGTAAGAAATCATTTTCTGTTCAACGTATTCATTTAGATATTCAAGACGTGTTCGATGACAGATGGTTGTAGGGTATTTCCTAGTCGATCTCTCTTAACTAGAGCATTCTTCCTTTTTTATTATTTTTTTTTTTTATACAAATCAGGCCGCGCCCCAGACTGGAAGTGGAGCTAAGCCCCAGCCCAGACATATCCCCGGTTTGTGCTTGCGTGCTTGCAGAGCCTTTTGGATTCTTTTTTATATTATTTTTAGTTTTTAATCGCTGTGTTTGTGGCTGTGTGAACGATCATCAATCGGCGGCGCTTGGCAGCAGCAGCAGCAGCAGTAAAGTCCAGTCCCAGCGATCCTTGGCTGTTCTGCCCTTAAAAACCAACAATAATAATAACAGCGACAACAAAAAGAAACGAATACAGAGAAAAGACGAAAAAAAAAGAGCGCTGTCCACCTATCTGTCTGGAGCTTAGATGCCATTTTTTGACTTTACAGCCAGAAGGTAACACCCACTTGCTGATTCCTGCATATTCCAAATCGAAATTCATTAAGATTCATTCTATGAGGACCGACAGGGTACGAAGACAGCTTTTTGTGTATCGATAAATACATTTTCGGTGCTGCTGATTTTTTCATAGTCTGGCCCCGGACAGGACAGGCAGAACCAGCACTGAATAGGATGGGACGGATGCGGTTTTTACGAGAACAGCTTTAATACTCTGATACTCCAAATATAGAAGAGTATGTCGGCTTTGTTAAGCATTCGTTTCATATCAACATTTCTCTATACTTCACAACTATAGATAGAAGCCTTCCAAAATTGGCCAATAAATAGGTAAAGCCCATATCTCCCACAGAGACTCATAAAATTTAAAGGTAAATTGCAGACGACTTCAAGAGCCAAGCCAGGCACCTGCCTAACCCACCCACAGAAGGTCTCCATTCATATGTTTTCAGCTGGTTTCAGGGTATTAAATATTCGGCTCTAGCCTACCCACACATGATTTTGTCGGATTTGACGTTTACGCATCCATTTTTGGTCGATTTTTGTAACTTAAGGTATAAATTGACAGCAATCCCAAAAGAAAGGAAATTAGGCATTTATTTTAATGGGGTCCCTAAGTCCAAAGCGAGAGCTACTTGCCAAAAACAAAGGCAATAACCCTCCCAAAAATAACAACAAAACCAAATACGACAACCGAAACGAGGACCATGAGGATGAGCAAAGGATAGTAAGTGTTTCGCTGTTGATTTTTTTCTTTTCCTTTTTTTTTTGCTTCCTTTGCATCTTTTCGCATTAATAAAAGAATCAAGGAGAAAGAATGGCAACAAATTTGCCTTTATTTGATTGTGTATAGTAAATTTATTTGGCTGGTCGACTTTTATTTGTTAATTTATTATGATGTTCTTCCGAAAATGAGTCTAGAGCTCCCCCAATTTTCCATTATGCATGCATCTTAAGCCTGTCAAACTGCCCATTTATAAATACAAACTTACTAGTCGCTTGCGAGAGGCCCTCGATAAGAACGAATCAGATTTGGGAAGCCGAGATTCGCTGGAAAATAATTAATCAATTATTTTTGCTTATTGTGAATTGAGTTCTTTCAGATTTAACTCTTATCAAATGTCAGTCTGATCTGCATAATATAAAAAACGAGAACAGCAACTCATTTTTTGATTCAATGTTGATTTCTCAATAAATCGGAATGAGAATATTCTTTACAAAGTATTTGATTTTTTTTTTTAAATTCATGTTTTAAATACCAGGCTTAAAATAAAGTTTTGTTCACAATTTTAGTTTCCATAGGACCGGAAATATGTATATAAACTGGGCCAATATATTGGGATACATTGGTTGGAAGAGACGCGAGTCTGTGCTGTTAGATACTTTATCTAGATTGAGTGAAGGTATCCTCAAAATGCCTATCATCATGATGTTGTTTGTACAAGGTATTCCAAGACTGCCTGATGGATGTTATGTAACTGCATTTCTCTCTACGATATGACTTTCAAATCTGTCTTATATCCGAGTAGTAACTGCTTATTTCGTTTATACAGCAATTAATTGCCAATGGCAACAAAAGGCTTACAGCACGTCAAAACATTCTCTGGTCATGGTGATGACGATAATGGTGATGTTGATGGCGACGGTGGACGGCGTCTTCATGGGGCGCATGGAATTAGATTTGTACGTAACGTATGTAGAATAAAAACGTTAATAGTTTTTGGGCCGACAAACAATGAGGGACGAACAAATTTTTGATTTTACGCTCTAAATTATGTACGTACATTCGATCAGCTTTTAGTAATTTGTATATCGATTTTGTATAATACGAAATACAATATCAAATACAGGGCCAACTTTGAAATCGGCTAACAAACAGTGAACTGTGGCTTAAATAATTATTCGCCTGCACACTCAATGCAATTTTTAATTTGAATGAAGTGCCCATCCTCCATTCGAACCATATAATTTGAAGAGCATTCTCAATAAGGTCAAATATAAATTCATTGTTGTACATATTGTACAACTCTAAGCTGGAAATAATTAATAAATAAATAAAAGAAAACCATAATTAAGTTAGTCTATAATTTAAATTAAGATTTAGCTGGCTTAAAAAAATAAAAAATAAATATATTACATGTGTATTTTTTTTCCAAATGCATATCTCTGGCCTGGTGGCACCCTGTATTCGGATATACATACGCACGCACACACGCACACACGCACTCGCAATGCATTCACAGACACATCCAAAAACACAACATTCACATGGACATAATCAATCCATACCCAAACATCCATTCTGACACCACGGTGACCATCGCAGACGCAGACGCAGTCGCAGACGCCAAGCGAAGACGCGTTTTAATCACACATATATCCACATACATACATACATACCCATGTACATACATACATCATGTATGTATATTCGGACGGTCCGGCGAGACCTTTCGTCTGTCTGTGTGTGTAGGTGTGTGTGTGTGTGTTTGTGTGTGTGTGCTTCGAGTCATGTTGTTTTATAATAGACTACGGCTTTGAAGTTGTTTTGGCGATGACTTCGTCGCTTCATTCTCTTTCCGTTTTCCATAAATTTAAATTATTAATTTTTTAACCACGGATAAGATGACGCTGACGATGATTATGTCGTTTTGTTATTGCTGTCGCTGCTGATGCCTTTGTGCCGTTTTAACGAAATGAGAGTAATTTGTGAATTTTTACCTTTTTCATTTTTGTTCTCCCCAGTTTGTTTCCATTTGTTTGTGCTTCTTTTTTTCTGTGCCGACCGTGGACCAGACAAAGGCAAACCAATTTGACCACATGCGGCCCAACACCAAAACCGTCGCCATGATGCTCAAAACAAACATGGAACTCGACTCGGCCACAAAATGCTTCCTAACCGAAAGTTAAGAGTTAAGCCCGCGGTCGCGGCTGAGTCCAGACGATACGACGGTTCGACGGTTCGACTATAATACGCCAATGTCCGCTAATGTCTTACAATAATAACGAATAACATTATACACAATAATAGTACAGCGAAGGACGATCAAAAATAACAACGCTTTAAGGTCATATACGCACATGTCTACGCTTTCAGTTATACTCCATTCTTTGGTAGTTGTGAACTGCAGAAATCTAAATTAGAGACACATCCCCTTAACTTAGCTGATTGGGAGTCTCGACTACACAAATATGGATACAACAATCAAGAATGTCCGGCACAATAGGTCTAACACTCATATACATATAGTGGAAATATGGTGGGCATGGTTAGGAAACTAAGCGAGTTTAGAATAGGGATGCCACCCATCCACCCATCAAAAATATCGGGCGATTTCTTTGGCGGGGATAGTCGCAGCTTGAAAAAGTACTTGCCACTCTTGGAAGCACTTTTGGTGACTATAGCCCTAAAGTTGTGGAAAAATCTGGTTTAATTTTCGTGGTCCAAATTAGTCCAACTTTTATTGCATGGATTGACGAAAATACAGAGAAACTTTAATCAGACAACAAAAATAAAAAGATTTTGCTTGGAATTAGTTAAGATACCAAACCAAAGAAGTTTATTAGACATAATATATCTGGCTTAAGGTACACAGTTAGTATAGTAGCTTAATCTTCGATGAGAGGTTTTAAATGTCAAGACTTTAAGATGAATTACTGTACATTAAGTGATACTCAGAGAATGGTTCAAGATTTAGCATTTTGGACTCAGTTGCTTGTTGGACAGTAAATATGAATGTTAATGAAACCGATTAGACTTATCTAGTCCAGATATCTCGACTTTGAAGTATACGAAGAATACAAATATATATATAGAGTTGAGAATACAAATATTTGAAAAATGTATTTATTGACTTCAAGTAGATTTAAGGTCAAATCAAATGCTCATAAATACCATAATGAAGCCCAGCTAATAAATTTGCAAATAATGCTTTTGCACTTTTTATAATGTTTTAAAGCTAGCGGACTTACTACTCCAAAATTCCCCACAATGTTGTTTTACAAAGTGATGTACATATTTTTGTGTGAATGTATGCCTGTGGCATTAGCTGTTGCAATCGGAAGCTGTGTGTGGATTAGTGTTTGGGATACAAAAGGCTGTTGAAAAAACGTTACAAAATATGAAACGCAGCAACTGGAACCCAGCAGGCAGTTTTTTCTGTACCATTTTCCATTTTCCATTTCTTGCTTTATTTTTTTTATTTATTTTTGTTTTGTTTTTGCCTTTGTAATCCTTGCGGCTGGGGCAATCGTGGCAATAATCGCATATGTTGGGGCAACCGATGGCACTTGACGAGCTGCACAGCGGCTCTGGACGTTTGAGCAGCAATCCAGCAATCGCTGGAATCGTCAGTGGAGTCGTCAATGGCATCACTGAGCCCACCAGCCAAATTGACATTGGTAATTGAAACGCGCACGGTGAGTGCTCTTAGCAAACTCGCTTATCGTAATAAACCACTTATACTTATACGGAAAGTACTTCAGCAGTGTGCTGTTAGTTTCGTTTATTTGTGCCCCATGCACCACAACGCTTTTGTTGCTTTTGTGCAGTGTATTGAAATGAATTCATTCGCATTGATTTATTGATTCACTGATTCATTCATGCATTCCCACAAAAACACACTAATTCATTTTGCAATGCTTCAGTTCAGTATTGATCGATATGATTACAATATATGACTATATCTATATATATGTAATTGAAATACTTTCAACTATTTCCCCACATTACAATTGATGATATGTGTGGACTGCTCTCGCTCTGAGAGTTGTTCGACTGTAGAGTATCGGATATTCGATCAGTGTAAACTCAAACATTACAAATTTCATTCTTTTCTTTGTTTATTTTCCCTTGATTTTTTGAGGGCATGCGCTAGAACTTTGAACCTTGTTTTTAATCGCATCAAAACGAAACTAATGCGAGTATTATTCTTAGAACGGAAGCGGAGGCAAGACGACCCCGGACCACGACCCGACCCACAGCTGCTGCTTCAGCCTGGCCTTAAGTTCGGGAGTTAGGGTTGGGGGCTAATGAGTTGCTTCGAGTGTCGCACGTGCGTCGTCTGCTCCTGGTGCTGCTGCTGCTGCTGCTGATGCTGATGCTGTTGCTGATGCTGCGGCATCCCCACTTAAAGAATGCCCCTCTTAGTGTGCTGGCAATGTCCAATTAAGGGTCCCATTAAACAAATGACCATTCAAGAGCAAAACCTTAGAATAATCTTCAACTTATGGATCGGATCCCATAATACAAAAATACATGCACAATTTGAGGTAACAACAACAGCACCAACAACAGCAACAACAGCAACAACAGCAACAACAGCAGCAGCACCAACAACAGCAGCAGCAGCAACAACAGCAGCAGCAGCAGCAGCAACCGTAGAGTACAAGAGCAACTTGGTCAGCATTCCATTGGGCTGCAATATCAGTAACATTTTGGAGGCGGACATCTTGCTGATTGGATGCTTGTAGACAATAGCAGAAAACAACAGATGCCGATCTCCTCACAGACAGACAGACTGGGCTGTAGTTAATGCCGCCCCCTTTGGCGCTGCTGCTCTGCCTCTCCTTGTTGCGGTTGAGCCCATCGTTGTCAATTTTTCTTGGAAACAATTTCGAATTAATGATGTTTAATGCTGCACGCTTCTTGGGTCACATGCGTTCGGATCCGCTCTCCTCGCAATCATCTCGTGAAACAGAAGCAGCCACAATCGTGCCATATTGCTGATGATTCCAATATGCGTTTGGATACATGTATATGAATATATATATATGTATATATAAATCCAACAACACACATGCCTCCGCTCCATCCACATAGATCTGTGTGTGTTCGGCTGGGGGACTGTGGCGAAGAGTGGACTGCCGAGCACAATGGATCATGCACATTCCGGACACACGAGCATGCGTTGCATTGGGGAATAGTCGGACGTGGTTTTGTTTGAGTACCCGGATATACAAGCACATTATACGCACATTTCACATACACCATGTACAACATGTCCAATGGCACCCGTTGGACTCTGAATACTGAGTCAGGAGTCAGTCATCAAGGGTTATATTTGTGAAAAAGTTAGCATTATTATTTATTATATAAGATTTCAATATCAGCAAACTAACTCCGGTCTACAAGGGTATGTTGTCTTCGTCCCGAAGATTAGCCTTCTTTCTGCTAAGGAGTGAAACCAGCTTCCAACGATTGAGCCAATCTATTAACTTAAAGTACACTTTAAATACTTTTTGTGACTCAGCTTGTCGATGGAATAAAATGTTGTAAGAGATGTGTAGGCAGGGTTTGGAGACGGGGCTTTATTGGAAGATGTTTTAAAACTTGATAATCAGAATGGTTAATCAAACATAATGCGTGGATGTGTTTTCTGGGCTGTATCAAATCATTGAGATGTTTTTTTCGAATTTAATGTAGTTTTTTCTTATCATGAATTATTTTATAAACGTTTACAGCTGATTGAGCTACTGAAATTGGTAAGCGCCACATGCACATCTGGGCTAATTTGTCACATTGATGGTAGTTACATATTTCTATTACTTACTTATTTACTTAATGTTATAATTTTTATTTTTATCAATATTAATAATTAGTATAATAAAATCGAGCCATTTCTCTGGATTTCATCTTTTTTTTTCTTTTTTTATTCTGAAGTCGATCGGATGAAATATATGAAAGTTTCACATTTACTGTAAGCTCACTTGACAATCCCAATCTGCCCTCGAATTTCTACAAAAAGAAACTTGATTCCAAACAAGTATGAATAATGGTTTTGTTATCAGATAAAACTGAAACTCTTTTGTTTTACATGCTATGCAATTATATATGTTAGAGACAAATATAGAATCTGATAGCAAATGAAAACTGTGAATTTTAATTTTGCAATTGTTATTCAAATTAGTGAATAAATTAAGATTACATATTTAAATCGACATATTACCGAATAAATTTCACCAAGATCGGATAGGAGACATTCAAGTTATGGCCCAAAACATATTCTCATATCATATATTCTTACATCTGGGTTCAGGATATCTCGTGGTCGATTTCTCTAGATCAGAGCCTTCTAATTTATTATTAATACAAACTTGTTATCATGTCAAGCTCTGTCACTTGTGTAGTTGTACTTGTCTTTTAAGTGGGCAGTCGATCCTAGACTTTCTTCTTGTCGTATACTACGTGCATTAGCTAAATCGATGCTCAATTTATGGCATTTTACTTTCTTAGATTTTCTGCCATGCGTTTAATTGATGGCACATCATTAAAAGTACTTCGTTTAATTGAAAATCATCTAAGAATGCCAATGAAGCCGCATCAGGAGGAATCGACTACATTTAGTGTGTTAAGGGCAATGAACCAAGCTGTTCCGAAGAAAAGTGATGGGCAAATTTAAATCCTTAACAAAACACATTAAAATGAGAAACATTGTTTAGAGACAGTGGATGAGAATCTGAACCCATCTCTAACTCGAAAAGCCAGTTTTAGAGCTGAGCAGAGCAGAGTTGGAAATAATAATGCAAATTTGAAATTAGATTAGATAAAGAGCGTCTTACACCTGTCTTACGCTGGTATTAGAGTCGTTTACGTCTGTTCTGGTTAACTTAGCTAAAATCACATTTGTCCACTTGCACTTACCCATTCAATGACATTCACATGCATCCGCGAATCATCAGCAAACAAGACTCGTACTCATATGGCAAATTGATTTTGAGAATTTTTCGCGCGTGCATTTGTTTATCCCTTCAAGCGTTAAGTGAACAACTGCGCTTAATGATCACAACAGCAACAGCAGCAACAGCAACAGCAGCAACAGCAGCAGCAGCAACCGCAACAGCAACAACAAAAAGTCCGCAATTATGACTATTTGCATTGCACATTACACATTTTACACTTCCAGCTCTCGAGCGAACGCCGGGCAGTTTTTCTTACTTATTACTTACTCGTATCTTCCCCCTATTTGCCAAAACCTGGCTGCGTCTTCGGTTCAGTTGATGCTTCTCGCATCTGGTCGTTTGCTTCTGTTAAGTTGTTTGGCTTGACGCAAACCGGAGACCAGAGAGGCTGAAGGTAGGAGACTCCTTGAACAGCTAAAGCTGGCAGAGGGGAATCGAATGGGTTGGGATGGGATGGTATGGGATTCACTAGCTAGGGACTAGCTAGCGAGAATAGCTCTACTCGCAGACATTCTGCAGTTCGTTTATAAATATACACATATTCACACTTTCACGTTCGGATTGAGCTAATTGAAACGTATCTGCATAAACTGCATCAGGAACTGCCCTCTCTCGTTAAGCAGCGTTGCCTGCGGCCCGGCCAGGCCCGATCCGGCACTAGCTCTGCCATCCAAGTCTGCATCGGCCTCGTCTGTGGCGTTGGGTCTGCGTCTCTCGACTCGGGGCCCACAGATTGCAGCAGGCAGTTAAGCCTAAACCTAAAGTCATTGTCATGGTCGTGAGTCGTGCTAATGATAATGTCCCTCCTTAACACACACACACACACATACATGAGTGTAACTCAGTTATTCCATTTGCAAATCCTTTTTTTGGTTCAGTGATCGAGCATCAAACTTCCAGCCAAATACTAGAATACTGTTGTAACTGATGGCAACAAAACAATCGATTGGAAAAAAATTCACTTTCCTATTCCATGTGCAAAACAAATGTACAAATTCAATTTTCATTTACTTAAATCAATTTTTGTAATACTTTTACCATTAATATTACAATATTTAACAAATACTTTTCAAAAGAATTTAATGTTATCGAATAAAAATCTGAGTAGGAAGCACAAAGTGCCTCAAGGAGACTCAAGTCCTTTCAGCATCTGCAAACAATCTAACAAATTTTCAGTGCATCTTAAATTAAAAGAATAGAAAAGTATAATTTAATTTATAATTAAAATATTTATTATTTCATTTAAAATAATTTCTTAATAAGTGCGGACTTTTCTTAGTTCACATAAAATACATTAAAAAACATGTTTACAAATTTGATTAAGGAAACCTTAACCTTAAATATGTATGCAAGATTAATATGATTTTTATGGAATATAGGTTTATCTATCTATCTGTCTATTCTCAACCGAAGTCTTAGATATTCAAACCAGCAATTTGAATAAATCATGCAAACATGCAAACTATCTATTCACATATATATATATATATATATATATATATACATATATATATGTATGTATACATATATATATATATATATGTATGTATACAGCAAATGATTGCTTGCCCTTGCTTTTGTGCGGCTTGCT
Organism: Drosophila seclusa; assembly: GCA_035043575.1. NCBI lineage: Eukaryota > Metazoa > Arthropoda > Insecta > Diptera > Drosophilidae > Drosophila > Drosophila seclusa. Next base: position 86,905 of record JAWNMX010000820.1, on the reverse strand, counting down.
AAATATATTCACAACCGATCTTGAATAAATTTCTATAAATATTATGACAAAGTAAATTCCCATAAAATTATGTGGCTATATATTAAGAATTGCAAAACGATTTATATCAATATTATTGGAAGGGGATCGACTCGGCTGATGCTGAGAATTTAGAATTCGGGTTTTACGCATTCGAAAAGGATTGTGCTAAAAGAAAGGCTAATTTTGTTACATAAAAGAATACATCTCTAAAACACATTACACTCATATATTACAATTAATAATTGTAATTAATTGGCAGCTAAATAATTAATTAGAAATTGAGAAGTTTGCAGCCAAGAGACTGCAACGAGCCACATTTGCGAGACAAATGCAAGCAGGGATTTGCAATCGCCTGTGCGACTGCATTGGACAGTTAGTTTGGAACACATGTGGAAATAGATATGTCTGAGCGTAGAGGTTACTGCACATGAAACCCAGCCGCATGCTCGTAAATTGTGAATGCTTTTTGGGGTATATCAATGGCTCTATGCGTGCTTCATCAACAGACGTCGACATCGACATCTACAACGACATCGACATCGACATGGATATGGAAATTGCCACTGCGATCATTATTTTAGCTTTCAGCGATCGGAGCCAAGTGAAACGACAAGCAGCCAAATGCAACACCAACAACGGTAAACAACAATAAACAGCCGCAGCAGCAGCAGCAGCGGCAGCAACGCCAGCAGCAGCGGCAGCAGGCAACAATCCATCGCAAGTGACTTGAACGAACGTGCCACACTCAATTCTTGGCATTATGCATGTACATACATACATACATACATTAATACATACATTTGTATTTTTGGGGTAGGCGGGCAGCTGTTACGGTTCGGGGGTACGGTTTACGAGTACACGACAGTTAACCGCAGGTGGATACGTACTTGGAGATGGGGCCAAAGCATTCGTCCTCTAATCACAAGCAGCGCTGAGCGGCTGAGCGTGACTAAGTACGACTACAACAACAACTACAACTAAGACTGAAACTGCGACTGAGACTATGACTATGACTATGAGTCCGTATAGTTGCATAGTTGTATAGTTGTATAGTCGTATATAGTCGCCGCCTCCCCTCGATTGAGCTTCAACATGGTCGCTGGCCGTTGCATTAATAGTGAAGCAATCAGGGCGTTGCAGAAGCGAGCGCGGAGATCGTAACGAACGGTTTAAATACAATATATTAAATGGATTTATTATGGCTAGATATTGCGCCTTTGCACGGCCGGCCACAGCTCTCAAGCATGTAGCTAAGCACCACTCCCCAAGTAAGACCAGTACACCAAGGCATTTAAAGCCCAAAGTACTCATACCCGTACTCCTACACTGGGAGAATTATGTGCTAAAGTGCTGCAAAAGTGTGCTACAAATTAATAATGGTCACATGCAAATTATCTCTTCATTTACCCTTATAAATTGTATTTGAGCACAATTTTGGGCAGTTGCCTTAACTAATTATTCATTTAAATGTAATTACTTTCCACGGACTACACGCAAATTTAAAAAAATATTTAAATGAAAGATAAGAATTACAATTATTTAACAAGTAGTTAGAACGATATCGAAAAGGGTTCCAAATTCAACTATATCATTATATTTGAGTATCAGCTAATGCGATTACTAAGCAATTTGTTCTAATTAAAAACTGAAGTAAAAGTTAATTAAACATTCGTAAGTTAAGTTATTCCGCTGCTAATTGTGTGAATTTGAAAAGGTCAAACGATATATTTGCCTATCGATACTAATTGAAGAAAAAACTTCAGCTATTTACTAAGGCCTGTGATTTTTTTCTCAGTATGCCCTCTCGCCATGGCGACTGCCACTCAATGTTCATATAACTCATATAGCTCATATAGCTCAGCTAGTAGTGGCCAGTGGCCAGTGGCCAATGGCTGAGGCTGGTTGTCGCTGTCGCCGGGCACGCATCTCAGTGATCTGCAGGGGGGCTTGGCTACTGAAGATGGTCGTGGGACAGGCACGAACCAGCCCACTGTGATTGTGATTGAAAACCCATTTCAACTGAACAGCAATCCGTTGTTTTGAACATAAGAAACATTTATTTCAACGCAACTAATCATTTCATGCGGCAACAAGCAAATATTTCCCTGCCCCACACAAGTCACGATTACTCTTATCCGCAACAATCTTAGAGCGTAGATTACTGATAAGCTTATCGAAGATTTCCCTGGGAATGCACAAGTATCCAAAAAATTCTTGCTTTGGTAAATAAGAAAAATTTCATTATCAACTTCCAATCAGATTTTGATCATAGTTAATGTTTTCCTATAAAATAAAAGATATTTTTATTCTGGTTCATATCAATTTTAAAAATAATAACTTGAATATACGAGAAGTTATATTTCAATCATACGTTATCTAGTTGTCCTCTGTTGATCATGATCACGAATATGCTTTCTTCTGGCTGTTGCACAGATTCAACTAACTTCATTTTGCCCCATTTAACATATTTTTATTGAGTTCAGAGTGAACAAATGCCTGTGACTAAAAACAGTTTTGTTCGTTTTCGTATCGTGCGTGATGAAAACAGTCCACACGCGACCATCTCTAGGGTCTACCACATACGTAGCCATATAACTCTGATTTCGTAGTTGCAATTATTACCCAGTCCGGTCGCAATTAATGCTCAAAACTGAAGAAATGAATATCGTCGTGGGCTGTGCAGTTTGCCGTTTACTTTTTTCTGTTTGCTGTTTGCTGTTTGCCGTTTGCCGTTTGTTTCATCGTCCTCACTGAACACGCGCATAAATTTGGACTTAATTAGATACATTTGCCAGTAGGTGCCTCGTAGACACACAGAAGTAGTTCCAAGTAACGCTATCACTCACAAGCCGTGTCGTTATTCAAAAGAAAATTGACAATGGCGTTGTCATCTCTCTCTCTCTCTGTCTCTCTCTCTCTCTCTCTCTCTCTCTCTCTCTGTGCGGCTGTCTGCTTCTCTGTCCTTCTCTATTTCTCTCGCTCCTTCAAAGCTCTATCAATCACCGATATATATATTTTTGGCCGAGGCAAGGGTATTATTCAATTAGGAACTTAATAGAGAATGAAAACAGGCATAACTAAAATCATATTTGAATATATATATATATATATACGACCAGTGTCGTATTTGCCTGCCATAATCAAATTAATAATTATTTTTCAAAAATTCCACAAAATCGATGGTAGGTATTACATACATGTATTAACCACCAATATGAATGTTTACCACCTGCACCCAGGTGTCCACAATATACCTGGTCCAAATAAGTTGCAGGCAATCATTTTTATTTTCTTTGACACTGGTCGACTTGAGCTGTCTCTCACTGTATATATATATATATACAATATTACAATATAATTTGGAAATTTTGGTACATTAAAGTATACTTGCAGAGCGAATAATACTTCTGTCAAGAGTTGTGTTTAACGCTTCCGGAATTTGATATCTTCCAATTACTTAAAAGTACATATTTATTTTATTCATTATACGTCCATCTGTCTGTCTGTCCGTCTGCTTGCCTGTTTATATGCAATTTGGACAAAACTTTGGTTATGTCTGCCACAAGATATATATTTTAAGCTAAATAAATACGAGTATTTTTATACTTCTATCCATTTGCGCAATATTGGATCATGCTATTTCCCCCTAATAGAAAAATAGTTGCATTTTTTAGTTCAGTACTCAATTCAAGGCAAGATGAATCTGTCATTGGGTACAGGGTATTGCTCAGTCAAGCTCTGTCCTGCTTGTTTGTGTTTGAAACGCGAAAACGTCAACAATATTAATCGGTTAAAATAAAAGTTAGAAGTGCATTAAGGGTAGACTTCACTTAAGCACAAGCAAATCTAGAAATGGTTAACAGAAAATAGATTATTTCAGGCTATATGTTAACTCAGAGTCTAATAGTCGAGCATACCCTGTGCAACAGCTTAAGGATCTAACAATCATAAATAATCATATTGTCAGTTTTCTCAAACGACGCACTCCCACAAGCACACACACAAACATACACACAAAGACACACACAAACACACACAGAGAGAGAGAGAAAGAGAGAGAGAGAGAGAGAGAGTAATATACACGTTATGTAATCGCGTATTTACTTAGGTAACTTGAAAAGATACGCCTGACAATTACCGCAAAAGTATTTAGTTGTGAGAACTCTGCTGCTGCCGGAATGAAAGAGGCAGAAAACAAAAAAAAAAAAAAAAAGGAAAGAAAATAGGAATTGGAATAGGAATAGGAACAACCACCGCAGATAGGACATGTTTGTGAACTACATTTGGACTACCCTTGGCTAATGCTTACCCTCAGACCGAGGACGACCCTTAGGACGAGTACATGCCCAGGACCATAGACAATATGTTGCGTAAGTGTCTTAACAATGGTCTCCATTGCAGACGAAGGCCAGAATGTGAGTAGGCACAATACTTATCCTGTGGCCTGTGCAAACAGTGAGTGGCACGCAGGATGGCAACGAGTCCTCCATGCTGCCTGATCTGATCCGATGGCAGATGGCCTTGGCCAGCTCTTCAATATCGTGCGCGTCATGAGGGCTGCCGCAGCGGATCGCGAGAATTTGGATTTCTATTTGAAAATGACAGCATAATAATGCAGCATCAGCGTTTGAATTCCGGATCGGGGTCGGAATAAGGATGGGGATGGGAATGGGAATGGGAATGGGAATGGGGATGGGCATAGTGATAGTGGTCGGGGCTGTGTATTGATAATGGCGTTCGCCGATGATTGCACAATATTTTATTTATATAAATTATTATCAATCATGATATTGGATATCGGATATTATATACTGTATACTGTATATTGGCCCTGTGTTCCATTCATTGCCTACTCACAGCCTCATCGTGGCCACTGCTGCTTAGCCCATCATCTGGGAATCGAGTCAGTTGCATCCTTAATTGCAGCAGACACCAAATTGCTGCTTGCCTCTGACTAAACATCGTAGTACAAGCTCATCATAACAAGTTTGTGTCTTGTGTGTTCTGTGTGAAGCGATTCCATTCCCTTCTCGAGCTGGATGTTGATTTCCACTTTTCAATTTCCATTTATGCATTTGTCAACCGAAGTCTGATTTTATTGCATTTTGAGTATTTAAATCCGTTTAAATTTATTAAATGTGCTCTTCATTTTGTTTATAATTAATTTTGGTTTGTTTTATTACATTTAGAAGCAATTGTTTGTAGTCCGAGTTGTATTTTATTTTTGGCTTATCAAACAAATTTTAGTTAAGTTTGTTTGTTTTGTTAAATTTCGAAACAGTTGTTTGTGTTTTTTGTTTTATCAAACTCAAATAGTATTTATATTTAATCGTCGTACTAGTTTATTTTTCGACATCATCCTTGTAAAGTTTGTTTGTTTTATTATTATATTACTTTTGCTTATATGCGGTGCATTACAAATGAATAATAATATTTTTAAATATTTTTCAGTCTAGTTGTATTTGTATGTTTTTTTCTATATAAAAGTATTTGTGAATTCTATGATTTTAAGTATTCAAATGAATCTTTTATGCTATAATAACCGTAGGCCCTCTCAGCCATGCTATTCACAACAGGCCTTTAAGCTCTTACCACTAACCCAGCCTCTTCTCACTATTAATATATGTATTGTATTTTCGACATCCCTAATTTTAATAATCGGGAGAGCAGCCCTAATATCATAGCTAAGAATATATATATATATCTATATGTATCTAGAATAGATATATGAACTTGAGTCGTATAAAATCAATAAGGTAACTTTTCATATTTCATTTATTTTACCTTTTATTTTATTTAGTTTTAAATTTAAATCTAATAATTCACTTATAAAATTTGAAGGAAGAGAAAACTCTTCTATCAAATATAACTGCCGTTGCAGTTATTATCGATCAGCGAAGGGGAAGGGGAAGGGGAAGGGAGCAAAGGGTCTGCCTCATCACGCGTTAAGCGGCATTAGTTTCACGCGAATCTGAAACTGAAACTGAAGCTGAAACTGAATCTGACACTGAAGCTGACACTGAGGCTGAAGCCAATGGCAGCAGTGGCAGCATCAGCAGCTGCCCCGATCAGATGCTCTTCAGGGTTAACGCTAACACATTGATTACCAACTGGCTCCGTTGCATTCAACTCAATTATGAAACCGAGCAGTAATTTCGTGCGGTAACACATTACTGAACATGCTTAGGCGCAATTGAAGAATCCGCGTATCCATCAGATACACATAACAGCGACTGCAATTGTGACCTTTGACCAGGGTGACGCTGGCCTTGAACCTTTCGCATTACCATCAGATTATCAATTCAAGGCTGTGACTTTAATATCTCGCCGAAAGCAACAACAACTTGTACATGTATGTAGTTAGTGAGTAGTTTGTATGAAATGAAACGAATGAACAAAATATGTATGTATTTATATACATATATATTAAATACAGAGACGAGACGCAACGCAACGCGACGGGGCGGTTAGGAATGTTATGTAAATTGAACTTGAAAATCGCTGAAACAATAGCAAAGGTTTTGAATATTTCTCTCGCTTAATTAGAAACGCAAGGAGGCGAACGCAAATAATTCTCCCATAGACGATCCAACGATCCGACGATCCAACGATCCAACGAGCTGCGGGGTTATGTGAAAAGCCCAAAGCAAACAGTCGCTCGCAGATGCGACATTGCCAAGCTGTGTGGATGGTTTGCAGTTGTTGTGGCTGCAACAGCTCTGCACTGACAGAAACAGAATGTTCACAATTGCAAAACTCACAAAACTGCCACGCCTCCACTCAATTGTTGCATTCAACAGCTGTGCAACGACTCTCAACTAAATTTAATTATTAATTACAAAAAAAATCAACTAATATTCCCGATGGAACCCAGCTTGATATCTGAGTTATCTGCCCGAATCGAGCTGGGAAACCTTCGCCACAAAATAAATGCACTTCAAACACATTTTCTTGCTTTTAATGTGTATTAACAAATATATAAAATATTGGCAACACTTTGGCTTTCAAGACTTTTGCTCTCGCAGTGTAGTTGAAGTTGGAGTTTGAGTTGAAGTTGAAGTTAGAGGAGGTGCCGCTGACAACAGTGGCGCATAAATTATTCAACAGCTGGTTGGCCGGGTCGGGCCGGTCGCTAGACATGTGGCCCCGCCAACGCTTTGCAGCTCGCGAATCGCGATTCCGCACCACACCGCACCACACAGCACACCACCGCTTCGCTCCGTTCCGCATTGGCGACGCAACCCAACGCAGCTGAAGAACGCCCTAGATCTGTGTGTGTGTGTGTCCGAGTGTATGTGTGTGTGTGGCTAGTGTCTTGAACGGCTTGGATAATGTCATATGCATACGCGTGTGTGCAAGTATTTGCCAGCGATTTGTGACGCCGCCGACGATGACGACGGTGACTTCAACTGAAAATCATTAATGTACTCGTTGATATCTAAATGTGTAAAAGCAGGTGCCAGAGGGCGTCTCTCTGTGTGTGTGTGTGTGTTTCTGTCTGTATCTGTGTCTGTGTTTAAAAATTGCTCTGGGAGACCAAAAATTTGAATCGTCCCCAGCATTGTTATGCAAATGATGTCGCTTGACACGCAAACGCCAGCGACGACATCGTCAACAACGTCGACGTCAGCGTCGACGTCGACGTCGGCATCAACGTCGACGGCGGCGTTGTTGTCGCGAACAGATCTGTTTGTTGTTTCCACCTCCGGCGATTGCATACTCATATTATGCGAGCCCGGGCAGTTAGCTACTCCACTCTACACCACTCTCCACACAATACACACAGAGCAGACACCAGCACCACAATCCACTCGAATCGACTGCACCACTTTAAAGCAACAAATGTCAACAGAGCCAACTGGCCAAGCGCAAAAGTGGATCAGTTCGCATCAACTTGATGGGTCAGTGATTTCCAGTTACGATTAACAACACAACTTGTGATACTTCTCCACATCATGATCGCTACAGCTTCCTCAGGAACAGAAGAGTCCGAAGAAACCCGGATCATTATTGGAATCTCTGCATCTCGTTCTATTTAGGCTGGAGCCGGTGTGCACCAGTCGGCAATCTGCAAAAATTATTATTCATTTTGGGTTGGTTTTGGAATTGATTTAACAACAGTTTGATCCAATGTCAAACCAATTTTGTGCATCTATGATTTCAAAACGTTGCTAAAGTAATATAAATCAAGTATTATGTGATTGAAATAATATAGCGCTTCGATCCAGGGATGGCAATCAAGACTTTACTATACTTAATGGAATCGTTTTCAAAATAAACAAAAAACCCTTTGACCAATTTTCAGTTGATTTAAAGATTCAATAACTAATTTTAATATTAGCCAAGCATATTGTGGACAAAATATAAAGATTTTGACATTAGAAAAAAACTGCTTGAAATAAATATTTTATTATATTTATTTTATTTTATTTATCTTGAGCACAAAATGTTCAATTTTTATTTTAATTTATCGTTATTAGAAAAGTTTTTAGGTGAATCGGTTTCTCAACTTCCGAATGCCAATCCGATAACAATGTATTCAGATGCATTTGTTTTAAGGTCGAAAAAGTTAATTAAACCTTAAATATTTTGTGGCAGCTCAGTCTTAAGACCAGCGATTATTAACGACGCTAAAAATGACAATAGTGGTGCTGGTTGTGTTGCGTTGTGGTGCAAGCTGGCAACTGGCCACACTCGATAAGAATGACACCCAGGCTGTGGCAATCAATTGCATTCGATCTAGCACGCTGCGTGATGTAGTGTAAAGTCCTCTGATTCCTTTGCCAGAAGCTTTTATTACCACACACACACACAGAGAGACACACTCACGTACGTGGACAAACAAGAGACTGTAATTAGCGAACTGGGGTCTTAGCCATCGCATGACATTTGGCTTTGGCCACGATGAATGATGCCAAATTAACCAATACGAACCAAACCGCTCGAGGCATGAGATACTTGTGGTGTTGGTGTTGTTATTGGTGTTGTTGTTGGTGTTGGTGTTGGTGTGATGGGTTCGTTTGGATTGTTTTTGTTTTGGCTTTTTTGTTGTATTTAGTTTTGGTTGGCGGTTGGTCCCCATCTCGTGGTTTGCTGCTGGGTATTGCTACTGCTCTGGAGCTGCGTGTTCGTTAAGATAGCAGCTCGCAGATAACAGAGTCGGCAAAAATTGTTCGAATTGTAAACAATTTGCGCTGCAGTTATGTCTATTCGTATGTTTCAGTTGGCCATGGCCACAGCAATGGGCCACAATCTGAGCCACACGAGCAGCCGGTCAATGTGTGCACTGCGATGCTCATCGGCAGATCTCCTGATGCATTCGTTAATTAAATAGTGGCCAAAACTGTCACACGACAGATAAGAGTCCCTTTGCGAAGTATTAACCAAATCCATGATTATCTCTTAGATGAAAATAACTAAATTCATGTCAGTCATATATCACTTAAAGATAATTCATGAATTTTATGATTTTTGAAATAATAAAAAAACATTTTGCATAAAAACTTTTTAATTTTGTAAGCTAATCATTTTGTTTTAATTGCTTCTACTCGTTAGGTATTTTAACATCTTGACCCCTCTTCGCTTGCTACTTAGCACTCCCCAAGGGATTTTGGATAAATTTGTAGATTGAATGGGAGTCTTTCGCCTGAGCACAGCTGAGCACAGGTGCATGTGCAGGTGGCTTCAAATGAAACAGAAAACCACAGCCAGCACAACAACAACAACAACAACACCAATGAAAATGACGATGACCATGTTGATGATGATGACGATGATGACGATGACTATGTGGAGAATGAGAATGAGAATGAAAAGGATTAGGCCGAAGGCATCTTGCGTGCATCTCCATAAGTTGGTAGGAAGTTGGCTGGGCTATGAACTGTGGAGTCGAGCACAAGTAGCCGGCATGTAATAGGAATCGAGAATCGAGAGCCATACAGCATATGCCCACCAATATATCAATATGGCAACATCATGGCATAGCGTAGCAGCATCATTATCATGGGCCGTCATCATAGGCGACGTCAGTGCCAGTCAGTGCACGATTGCCAGCCAGTTGCAGCCAGTTGCGGCCAGTTCCGCAGGCGTTCCTGTGCTCAGCTGCATTCTGCGTTCTAGTGATCTGCCCCATTGACAACTGTCCAGGTCAAAAAACCACAAAAAAAAACGAAAAGAAAAAAGAAACGGGAGGGTCGGGTGCGAATAAGCGACTGACTGGCTGGCAGTGGTCCAGCTATGGTCAACGACGGAGTAGGAGTCGCAATCAGAGTCGGAGTTGGAGTTGGAGTCAGAGTCAGGGGCAGAGTCGGCCTGTAGTGCGACCGATCGCAATGGGGCTGGGAAAATTACATGTCTTCGTATCTAAACGTACATTAACCATCGCATTCCCCAAGCAGCCAAAGCCACAACCTCAACAAGCAGCCGCAGTCGCAGCCACAGCGAGAGGCAGCCTCAGTCAGAATCACGGTCATAGCCAGAGTCAAACTCGGAAAGCAAAGCGAGGCAAGGCAAAGCGACGAGTTTGGGTGCCAGTCGCTGGGATCCCTTTTTGTGGGACGCCAGGCAATCACCAGGCCATTCTCCTCCTTTCTCGTTGCTTACTTTTCTTATTTAATTTCGATCGATCACTTAAAACAGTACGAATAATGAAAAATTGCAGCAACATGCCGCAGGCCAAGAGCTTGGTCTTTTAGATAAGAAGCACACACACACATACACATACATATATATATGTATGTGCTGGTTGGACTAGAGTCAACCGTACCCTAGCCAGATGGCAAAAGATTCGGTTCGCTTTACTCATAAAAATACATCCTCAAAGGCCTTTAAGCTCAGAGCTTTATAAGCCGAACTCAATTCAACTCAAATCAACTCGACTCGACTCGACTAAGCTCGACACAACTCAACTCAACTCAACTGAACTGAACTCTTAGATCCTAACACATTGCTGTGCAAGATTACATCGGATTTGTGACGCTCATGCGTAGATGCTGAACTATGGCCAAGACATCTGTGGCACTGGGTGCATGTGGAAATCAATTAAGATCAGTTCTCACGATCGCAAGCTCATGTTGCAGTTGCAGCTACCATTTATGCACCATTAGATACCTTTCTGTTTCTAGCTCAACTGCATCGATGAACCACTGCTCTCAAAGATTCATTAAAATTAAATGACTCTATTCGTTCGTTCAGTTTCAGTTTTCCCATTTTGCATCTGGAAATAAGCAGATGCAAACTTGCCGAAGCTGGCCAAATGACGAGTTCAGCTCCTCTCCAGTTGCACACGCTTCATACTATTCTTGTTGTTGTTCTTCTTCTTCTTATTATTCTTCTTGTTATTATTATTCTCCTTGTTGCATCGCGTTGCAGCTGATGACTCGGGGCATTTGTATTTCCGATCCCAAGAAGATAGCATCTACCACATTGAAGGGAGGCAGCCGCGTCAAAACTAAATCACTATTTATATATATATATATATATATATATATATATATTTGGCCTGTCACTTCCATTGTCTTGTTGGCCACTTGGCCACTTGGCCATGTCAGGTGTCTGAGCCGTGTCGCAGTCAAGTGTCTGCTGCGGCACCGGCGACAAATTCCAAATCCTCTGCCTTTTTCGGGGGTGTTTACGATTCAAGAGCACTGATCTTACATACTCACACACACACTCGCACACACACACACACAGACACACACTCACTGCTGGATTGAGCCTGCAAATGTTTGGCTTCACACGAAAGGGGATTAAATTGTGAAGCGCTCTGCTCATCGCTCATCGCTCATCACATTCCATCAGCCCAACGAATTTTCACAATTTCATTGTTTTGCCAGCCACTTTGGCGCATCCTTTTTGTTTGCCTCTGACTTTGCCCCTGCCCCTGCCTGTGCCTTTTTCCTTGGTCCTGCAAGGTGACATCGCTCAAAAACAAAATAGTAAAAGAAATGAAATAAAATAAAAATAAACTAAATGAACACAATTTGAGCAGGCAGTCAGCGATCTCTTCTGGGCCTGCCAATGTGTGACTTGCCGAGCACTTGACTCCGAGTACTCCACATTTGAGAGTGTACAGTTCAGTTCAGTTGTTCACTTCTTCAGTTGTTCAGTCGATCAGCTCAGTTGCTTTGTCAGCAATTGGCAAATTTACGAGTATGTTGATTGAAAGCCACGATAGCATTGCACGATGCGCCCTGTCCTTGAGACAGTGGGTTCGATGGCTACAAAACTATATATTTATTTTATTTATATTTATTTATTTATGAAGAGTTGATTAAAATTAAATAAATGAATTAAATGAAAATTAAAAACTAAATATTCATTTGATTTGCATTGACTTATTTTTATTAGCAAGTTAATAACTCCAAATTATTGAGAGTTGAATCAAATTAAATAGATTAAATAGAAAAAATATATAATTATTAATTCACAATTTATTTTCAACTTGAAATCGAAATTTGAAAAAAGAAAAAATCTAGAAAACATTAAATGATCGAGTTAAAGATGAATTCGACTTATGGAGACTGGATTGTAATCAATATTTTACATAGTATATTGCGACATAGTTCAAATATTATTTTACAGAGAACTTTGGGACTGCAATAACTTGAAATCGTTAATTATAATACTTTATACTTATTACTAAACTAATAACGTTTAAAATGTCTGATCTGATAATAAATAAATGTTGTTTAAATACCTCCCGATTTATTATATAGTTAACTTTTAATTTTTAAATTTTATTTTAATTATTATATATAATTTAATGTATACGCTTAAATTTAATTTGATATTTGTATATTTGCGAGTATTTTTGTTTTATCTGTGGATTCTTTTTAGTTATAGTCAAAAACTTAATGACTATTTAAAGTATCTCGTTTATGCCTCAAGTTGCGCGTGTGGGAAACGATGGCAGTCCCACTGTGCTGCGGGCAGCGCATGGCACGTCAATTAACGTTAACTGAAGTGGAGTTAATTGTCAAGGCATGGTCACTTTAATTGTGGTTAATGTGGAACCGATAGCGCTGCTTGCCGCAATGGGCGCAATTTCTGATCAGCGATTAAACGATTATCAGCAGCGCATTGTTTCAGCGCAACGCATAACTATCTGTCTGGGCACATTCATTAGCACTACCGCACATTGCCACATACAACCACAACCACCACCATCAACACCACCACCATATGCTGCCTTGCAGCAGTCATCGTGAGGATGATCGGCCAGCCATGCGGCTGAGTGTCCCTTTGTCCTGTTGTCCTGTTGAGGGTGCAGATAGCATTACGACATAATCAACAACTGCTGACCGCAACGATCAGAAAAAAGGATCCCCCCGAAGTGCAACAGCAACAGCAATAGCAGCAGCAGCAGTGGCTTTTGAATACAATATTTGTCATGGTCATTATGAGTTATAAACGATATTTTGATCCCTAATCACTTGGCCAGGCCAAGACGCACACACGCAAGCGCAAACCCCCATACAGGGACACTCTCAAGCTGTCAACGGATTCGTTACACGTTTTACACAAATGTCTGTGCACCCCTCCTGCTTCTTCTCCTGCCACTGCCCCTGCTCCTGCCACTGACCGTGACCCTGCCTCTACCTCTGCTCCTTCCTCTATTCATACACAGTGAATAATGTTGGCTCACATTTGCAACTGAATACAATTTTTTCATCGACTAATTTTAGTTGGCAATAAATAAAAAAAAAAAAAATAAATAAATAAACAATAAATTACAAATAAAATTATGGTTTTTTTTTAAGCTTTAATATTCGAATATATTAAAGCTTAAAAAAAAAAACCATAATTTGTTTTATAAAGTATAAATCATGTTTTTCCAAACGGCAGATTAAATAATCAATAATAAAAAATATGTAAAAATAAAACAAGCAATTTAAATGATGCTGAAATATTTGTTTATTTATTTATTTAACACAAAAAATGCAAAAATTCAAAATTGATTTAAATTCAATTTAAAATAAATAAATAAATATTTATAAAATAATATTGCGCTGTGTACTGAGCTGTCCGACTTCTATCCTACTGCTACTCCTACTCCTAATCCTGTCGCGTCCTGCCAGCCCTTAAGCGACAGTAGGCCACATTCAGTCCGATCGCTGTCGGTTGTCGTTTGTCGATTGTCGTTGTCTTCGGCGGTGGAATAAAAGGAACAATTGTTGCAGCAAGGGCAATTATAGATTATCACCTTGTTGCCATCCCTGTCGCTGCTTGTGCGCCATCTCCTTCTGTCCTTCTGTTCTGCTGTTCTGTTCCTCTGTCAGCAGCACCCACACCTTGTGGTGCGACCATCGACCATCGACCATCGACCATCGAGCATCGACCATCGAGCGTCGACATCGAAAAATAACCATGAAAATGACACCACATTGTTTTATCTTTATCGCATAATTGCGGTCAACTCCTCGGCCGGTGGCTTGGCTTGGCTTGGCGTGGCGTGGCTTGGCTTGGCTTGGGTTGGCTTGGCTTGGCGTGGTGTGGCCTAAGTTGGCCCTGTTCCGAGTTTGCTGTCTCGGCATCATTTCAATACTCTGGCATCAGTTTCGGCATCGGCTTTGATCATTTGCCATGGCCAGCATGGCAACACTTTCACAAGAACGAGAGCGAAAGAAAACAATAAATGGTCTGGGCACGGGGAGAGGGAGAGGGATACTTCCCTGTGACACAGCTCGAGGGGGAGGCGAGTGCAACACATTTATCATCTTGTCACAGAATAACGCACTTGAGAACCAACCAAATCCCAATCCAAATCCAAATCGATATCGAAATCCGACCAATATGTTGATATGCAGATGAGGCCATAAATGGATTAAAGCGTCTATTTTTGTAATAAGCGTTGCAAGTTGCAACTGAGGCTGCAACATTGTCGATCGCTTAAGCAAGTCATTTGTTTTTTGTTTTCTTTTTTTCTTTTTTTGTTCTTCGCTTTGATAATTTGCAACTATTTGTTGGCGTGTTGCTTAATTCAATCGTTTCGCGCTAAAACCTCAATTGCAATCATCTTGTGAACCGGTATTGCCATCCTTCATCACAACACACACACACACACAGATAGAGTGGAGGGGGGAGGGAGGAAGTGCTGGTAATCATCAGCAGGGTCAGCAGCGTGAGTTTTGAGCCAGCCACACTTCTGGGCTTCGGGCTCTTGACGACCTTCAGATTGGCTCACAAAAGACGGCGACGCTCCCACACTCATTCAGTTTCAAGCAGAGCGTCTCTTTGTCATGTACACACACACACACACTCACACACACACACAAGCACACACATTCGTACATACATACGTACATACATACGTACATCGTACATACATAGTTGATAAACACAATTATGAATTTTTGCAAGTGTTTTTCTTTTTTTCGTACAACAAAAACATTTGAACATGTATGTATGAATGCATGTTTGTATGTATGTATGTATTTATGTATGTATGTATATATGTATGTATGTATGTATGTATGTAGCACTGTTGACATTTTGGTGGGCTTAACACCAGATTCAGTGGTTTACTCTTTTACCTGTTTTGCACAGAGCCAAATTTGTTCAAAGCTGGCCAAATAATTATTTCGTTTTATATTCGTTGGTTAATGTCAAAAAAGTTCCGTTGCCAACAAAATGTTTTTATTAGCGTTTAATTTAAGTGTAATTAATTTTTCTGAAATTGTTTGGAGTTTCTTAGAATTTAAATAATTAAAAATAAAATATGAAAAATTTGAATTTCTAGCTGTGTCCAAGCAATTAGTTGTCATACTATAAATTATGATCTATATGTATATGTATACTTATATATGTCCGATTTATATGCATAACACATCGAGGAAGCTGCACACATATGCATGTAAGTGTCTTGCAGCATTCGAAAGTGTGGCACGTGTTGCAAATATGAAAATAATGACGGCATGAGGCGGTCAACTTTTAAAGCGAATCTGTTCTCAATTAGAGCAGCTTTTGGACATTTTTAACAAGATATTACTTGAGTGGTTTTTTCCGATGTATATATAAATACATCTGTGTGTGTGTATGTATGTGTATCCATCAGTAGGGAGGAATGGAACGAATAATTTTGCCAGCAGCGAACATTTTGCTAGGAGTCGCCTTGTTTCGAAATTCACAACTGTCGCAACTACAGCCATAGCCATATGCCACTGGCACTGCCGCTGCCCCTGGCCCATCGACCAATTGGTCGCTCAAGCAGCATGCACTGCTTTGCCGACTGTGTGTGTGTGTGTCTCATAAGAGTGAGAGCGCACAGTCAACCAAGCAGGCAGGCAGGCAGGCAACCAGGCAAAGCATGCGTGCGAGTGACCAACAACATGCGCTCGCCCTAGCCCCCTCTCGCTCGCACTCACACTCTCTGCCGTCGTTTCGAGCCATGCGCGGCCATCCGATGGCTTTGACCAATGCTGTCTTTTTTCAACCGGGTAGGATCAGGTAGCGGGCGCAGTGTGGCGACGACAGGCGACACATTTCAATGTGTCACATTTTCGCAGTGCTTCCAGTGGGTGTGTTGGGTGTGTCTGCATGTATGTGTGTGTGTGTGTGTGTGTGTGTGTGTGCTGGCGGGGGAGGTGGGGGTTTGTGTTCGCTCACAGCAAAAGACGATTGTGGACGTCAGTGTGGCCTACGCCGACCCAGCATTTACCGCACTCGGCACTCATCAGCATGGGACTTTGTTGGCTCCATTGGCTGTCTTTGCGCTCTGTTGTTGTTGTTGTTGTTGTTGCTGGCGTTGCTGTTGTTGGCGTTGCTCTTGTTAAATACGTGTGGGAAAAGGAGCGCTCTATGTCCACAGCTAGGTGCACACACACACGCACACATATATACATATGTATGTATGCCGTTGAATTTTGCGGAAACAGATGCCTAAAAGATCGCATCAAAGTGTTCTTAAATTTGTTCTTAAGAATACAACGTATGTACATAAGTCCATGCATTCATCACACATTATTCATACATCAGTTTTGGACTACATATGTACATACTACACACATATACTGAATTCGATTACGACTTTAATTAGGCCACTGAGAAACTAGGAGCGACTCAGTGCATGAACACCCCCAGTGGATAAATGGATGCAGCTGCAAGAGGGGTATGTGTGTATATGTGTACATATGAATGTATGTGTGTACATATGTATGTATGTATGGCCAATATTATGGTGATCACATCGAGACCTCTTCAAAATCTTCAATATGAAGAAAAATCTCAATTCGCAAAACAAAAAAAAAGTTTCGTTTCTCATCTGGGAATGTTTTCAAATACTATAATTTTCCAAATACTAATCGAATCTAGTTTTTGTTTATTTAATGGTAAATGTAAATAAAAATAATAAAATAAATATAAAAAACAATTGAATTCAAAGACTTTAATTTTATTTGCTAATCAATTTTATAATTATGCCAACTTTGCATATTTAATCAGTATTGATTGATTTTATATACGACGAGTCCAATTGAGATGAGATTTGGCCATCAGCATAAATTCTCAAATCGATCGATGTTTTCAAAAACTGAGATAGTTTTTTTCCATCTTGTTGAAGTGTAATTATTGTGAATCCAATTGAATAGGAAACAAGCCAATTTCATGCAACCAATTTCCGT
The DNA here is from genome assembly GCA_035043575.1 of Drosophila seclusa. NCBI lineage: Eukaryota > Metazoa > Arthropoda > Insecta > Diptera > Drosophilidae > Drosophila > Drosophila seclusa. Next base: position 69,266 of record JAWNMX010000820.1, on the reverse strand, counting down.
GAGTTTTTCAGAAATTTATTATTCTTGTAATTAAGTATTTATTACATCATTTTGTGGGGTTTCGATAATGGATTTGAACATAAAAGATTCTCGCAACAGTCTTCCGCCTATTTTCTCACGCTGGGGATCGACTTCAAGTTTAAAAAGAGTTTTTTTGACAATTGTTAGAAACGGTTCAAATTTTCCAGTAAATTGAAAAGTTATTAAAAATGTTTGGTACAGGTTTTCACTGTGATAGCAGCAAAATATTCGGAATTTGGTTTCTTTTAATTATTTGGCAATTGCAAACTATCAAATTTCAACTGATTAGTCTCAATTTCATATAGGCAGATTATACGAACTTGGGTCTGCATTACTTTGAGTAACTTTGAATAACATTTGAAAAGTTCGAAATATAATATTTAAATATGTAAATAATTTCTCTTTAATACTATTTGATTTACTTTTTAAAAAGCGAATTTTGTCGGGTATTACTATTCTTTATTGATAATATGTATCGCTTATCCATAGGAAAACTATCAGCGAAATTATCGCTTAGAAAAGTATACTTTTTCACAGGAAAACCGTTGTGTTTAGTTAAATTACACTCAGAAAAAAATCAGACTGAATTTTAGTAAATTGCCCAAAGATGTCGAAAGTTTTTCTTTTTGTTTTTAGAAATAATTCTAAGCATACGAAAAAAAATCTTCTTAAGCTACATATTACACATATTTTTCGAAATGTTAGAAAAACATATCCTGAAATTACGAAAAGTGCGATTTGTAGTTAATTTGTTATTTGGTTTTGATTTGTAGGACGAGGTGCAGAAAAGATTGGACAAATGACAAATGACAATTGTCAAATGATATCCGTTCAGATCCTCCCTCGACGGCATCTGTGTCAATTTCAAATCTGAGACTCAGACAAAAAATCGACTTTTAATCCTCGAAAATCACTCTACAATGCAAAATTAGCAAAATTAAGAAATACGAATACATTTTCTAAAAATTGAAAAAAAAAATCAACAATCTATATTTTTGATGTTTTTTGTTGTGTTTTTTTTCTGGGAACAAATCCGGTCTAAAATTCAGAAAAGAGTAATGAAATTTGCTCTCTCAACTTCTATTATATTAAACTATGTATCGTAAGTTTTTATAGATTAAGTTAAAACGTTTGATTTCTAGAATGTTGTCTTCTAGAACACTGGAAAAGCATTACTATTATTTTAGAAATATACTTTTTGAATAATAAGGTGAGTTAGCCTTGGCCTCAAAAGTGTGGCGAATTTTTCAGAGTGTCCGCCTGGATTCGAGCCAATTTTAGTTTCTATGTGTGGGTGTGTGTATGCGTATGTATGTCAGTATCTACACATGTATGTGGCGTGTGATTGCGTGCGTGCATGCGTGTGTGCGTGTATGCATGCATGTGTGTGTGTGTATGCGAACAGATTTTGTGGCTGAGAAATCGCTTAAAGTGGTTTAATTAAATTTGATTTGTTTTTGTTCGGTTTTTGTGATGCAGCGACAGCAAAGGGCGTCACCCCAAGTATTACACACACACACATTTATATACATATATATGTATATTGTATATATATAGATGTGTACATATAGATTCCTGTACATATTTAGATCGCTGGCATTCAGGGACCATTTTGGGATCTCAGTTTGGACAGTCTGTTTGTATGTGTAGTGTGTGTGTTTGTGTGTGTGTGTGAATTTGCTCGTAATTAATTATTTCATTAGTGCACACTTGATTCGAGACATTCTCCCTTTTCGCACCATCCCCACTCACACCCCCTCCGAAAAAATCATTCACTGAACAGCCATATGATAATTGGGTTATAACAACAGCTGCATACGCTGCAAAGGTGAAAAGTGTTGCAAGCTCAAGCAATCAACTTCAAAAGTCAACTTTATGTTGCACATTTAATGCTAAAATTAACAATTTAATGGTATAGAAAATAAAAGAAGAGAATAATCCAACTATTATTAACACAAAAGGGCAATTTATGATAATGCTAAGCGCCGTTTAACATGCATTATGGCTGCCTGAAATGCTGTAGGGTGCACACAAGTTGTGCAGAGAGAGAGAGAGAGAGAGAGAGAGTAGGTCGGATGCTTAAGAGCGCTCTTAAGAGCGAACACCGAGGCTGAGTGAACTGCTTGCTCGGTGTGCGCTCTCTTCTGCACTTCAATGCCAGCATGTGTGTGTGTGTGTGTGTGGCTGCACATGGGCTGGGCATGAACGAGAGAGTGAGGGAGCAAGCACTATAATACGCACTGCGGCGCCACTGCATTTGTATTTGTGTTTACACATGCGAGAGTGCCTTTTACTTGTGTGTGTGCGCGCGTGTGTGTGTGTGTGCGTGCATATTTATTTTAGCTTATGCCGTCTTTGCTCGCCGTTAGGTGGCTCTCGGTCCCCGAGTCCAAGCACGAGCGCCAAACACTGCCCAGCGACAGAGGCAGAGCAGCAGCAGCGGCAGCAGCAGCAGCAACCGCGACAGCGCTAACGGACAGTGGGATGTGATTTCAAATAGTAAAGTCGACTTGCCGCTGCCGCATCGCCATCGCAATTCGTATCGCAATCGTTATCGCCGTCGTCGTCGTCGTCGTCGCCATCGTCGTCGTCGTCGTCGTCGTCTCTCTGCTGTGAACTGCTTACCGATATTTTTTAGCTCTGTGGTGTGTTTGGTGTTTTGGTGGCCCGCCCCGCCCCGCTACGCGACCAGTGCTGCGTCGCTGTCGCAGTCGCAGTCGTTGCTTTTCTGTTCTGTTCTGTTTCGTTCTCGTCGTCGTCGTCGTCGTCCTCGTCGTCATCGTGGTTGTCGTTGTCGTTGCCGCTTTGTGTATGTTGTTCTTTCTGTACGTTCTGTTCTCTTGTTTGGTGTTCTGCGTTCTGTTTTGTTCTTGTTGCAAATGCGCGCGTGCGTCTTGTTTTGCCGTCGCTAAAACGCACCGAATTCGAACTGACAACTGAAAATCAACAAAAAAAAATAAATAAAATTTAGAAAACAAAAAACTTAAAAACGAGTAAAAAGTAATTTGCAAATTTATCCCAAAACTACACATTTTATTGATTCGCTTTGGTTTTTTTTTAATTTAATTTTTTTTCGCTGTGCTACTGTAAAAAATGCAACAATACAAATAAAAACAAACTACAACAATTTACAGTTTTTTTTTGTTGTTTTGTTTTTGGTGTGAAAAAGAAAAATAACCAAAAAAAAATAATTATCAAAATAATAAGCGTAAATAAAGTGATAAATGCAAAGATATTCGCCAAGTGAGACTTTGCCTTTGACAATGCAATGTGCAAGATACAAGATACATACAAAAACTGCCCCTAATTCTTGCACACACACACACACATGTATATATATATATATACACATGTATATGTTGACTTGTTATGTGCTGGACGCACATAAAAAAAATGACTACCCTCAATTGTCGCCACTGGCTGAGCTGAGGCCAATAGCTGTTGTTGTTGTTGTAGGGGTCTCGCTCTGCTCACTCGCTGTTCGCAGGACAGCAGTCGTCGTCGCAGTCACAGCAGCAGCAGCAGAAGCAGTGCGCAGAGCAAGAAACTCCTATTCCTACACTGCTTGCTTTTGCCTTTGCATTCCAATTGCCCTGCCCCGCTCTCTCTCACTTGCTATCGCACTCACACACACACACATACAAGTGTCGCACGTTGTTTGTCGCTGGCGTCGCCTTTTTTCGTCGTCTGCTTCGTAATTTTCTGCGTCCTCTGGATTGGTTTCAACGATTCAATTGCGTTCGTTTTTTATTCTCACTCCCCCTCTGAACACACACACACACACCGAGACTGAGACTGGCTGTGCGTGTGTTTGTTCTCGATTCGATTGGATTACATAGTCGTGCTGCTGTCGCTTGCCTTGCCTGGCTCCGTAATGCTTTTTTTTTTCCTTTTTCTTTCGTTTCTGTCCCTCAACATTTGCAAAGCAACACTCCCCCCCCCAATCACACACACACGTCGCCTCGCACGATGACGACAACGACGACGACGACATTTCGTTTTTTGAGATTCGCCTCTTGCGTGAGATTCGCCTCTATGTGTGTGTGCGTGTTCTTAAATATTGTCGTCGAGTGTCATTGGTCAAAGGCAAACGCGAGCAGCGCTGCCAGCGCACACGTCGCATATTGTCGCAAAACCTTCGTTTCGAAGCGTTTTTTTTTTGTTTGGTTTTTTTTTACTTTTTATTGGCTAGCGGCTGCTGCTGCTGCTGTTGGCTTTTTATTAGAATCCATGCAAAGTTGTTGCTAGCGCAGGCTGCTGGTAGGGGGTGGGGTAGGGAGTTGTGGGCTGCTTGGTGGCCGACCGAGCGAGCTTAACGGCTAGGCGGCGCCAACGGAGGCGTGTGCAGCAGAAGTAGCCGAATGAATTTTTGGTTTCTGTGTGTCGTCGTCGTTGTCGTTGTTGCTGTCGGGTGCGGGTGTATGTGTGTATGTGTGTTTGTTGGTGTTGTTTGTGTCGCTGCCGTTGTCGCCTTTCTTGTGGGCGTGTGAGTGAGCGAGAGCGCTTAAGCTGCATGTGTGTGTGTGTGTGAGTGTGCAAGTGTGCGAGCGAGTGCAAAGTGCACAAAAGTTTTGCCAAGCTAAAATGGCGACAACGGCAACGACAACGACGACAACGGGCAACAGCACCAGAAGCAGCGGCAACAAATTTTGTGTCGTGCGATTTGATAACCGTTTTGAGAAGCGGCGGCGGCGTTGCTGTTTTTGCCTGTCGCACAAAAGTCGCCCGGACAAACGTTGGAATACACACAGCGAAAAATCACAACAATCAACGGACAACGAACAACGCACAACAAACAATAAACAATAAACAATAAACAACAACCAATAATCATAATGCAAATACAAATACAAAATAAATCGGAAATCGAATTAAATAAATTACTTTAAAGATTCAAATTTAGTAATTCAAAGTTCGCTTCCCTTTGCCTGTGTGTGTATATGTGTGTGTGTGTCTGCCTCTGTGTGTGCGTGTGCTTTTTTTAAGATACATAAAATATGGCTAGAATAGCAGAAACACTGAACTGAGCTGAACACTTTAGTTTTGTAGCCAAAGCGACTTGACCAAGTTTGTTGGACGCATCAAAAAGCCGCAACATTAATAATAATAATAATAATAATAATATTACAAAACACATAATAATAATTATAATTATTTATGCATGATGTGAGAAGAGTTAAACGCTGCCACGCAAAAGGTGCGAAGATGTAAAAAACAACAACAACAAAAAACACACAAAGTAAAACAATCAAAAAAGAAAGCAAGCAACAAAGCTGATAAGCGAAAAGATAACGAATACAAGAAGCGAAAAACAACAGCAACAACAACAACCACAACAACAACAACAGCAAGAACAAAATACAAAGTTCAAAGCAATGAGGAAAACTAAAGCAAAAGCAAAAGATGCTCAACGTTGCAACATCAATTGAGAGGTGCACGGATACAAATACAAATATAAATTCAAATACAAAAACGGAGACGGATATAGACACAGATACAGATGCAGATATGCCCAAGTGTGCGTGTGTGTGTGTGTGTCTGCATGTGTGTGTGTGTGTGTGTGCCCACGCCCAATAACTAGCCAATAAAACACTGAAGCACACACCAACATATGTGCATATGTACATCTGTATGTATGTATGTATCTACGCATGTATATGATGCATACAATTTATGAATCAACGAAAAGAACAACAACAACTACAGCTACAAAAACAACTTCAACAATAAGTCCAGCAGCCAAGAAAAACATAATCTATGCGACAAATACAACTAACTAGCTGAAAATAACGATCGGATTTTACATCCATTGCATCGATTACATCAATTTCAGGTAGGTTTATACATCATTTAATACAATTTAAGTCTGCTCTATTCGAAATCAGCGTACATGATAATTATAACATATGTTTTAATACTCTTGATCAGACAAATAGAAACCAGAAAATACATTTGCAATTCGAATCGATTGATTGATTCACAACTTATTTGGAAATTTACACATACGAAATGATGAAAGAATTGTTTTGCAAATGCATTTAGATCACAGCTCACAGCTGTCCTATGTTTAAAGCAACCCAACCAACCCAACTTATAAAGAAATTTAATCATTTCACATTGATAGCTCTGAGTTTTCGAAACTCCACCCAAAAAATGCAATGCAACATAATTTTGTACCACGCACGATTGTTATATATATATATATATATATATATATATGTACATATTCGTATGATTTGAAGACAAATATAGTATAAAATATATATTTCATGAGTATATATATATATATATATATTTATATGAACATATTCGCATGATTTATGGGACACGCAGAAAAGGAAAAAAAAAGTGCTAAAATGAATAATGCAAACTTTTCAAATTCGACGTTAAAAAACGTTTGAATAACAAATTATTTATTTAAATGTTGTAGAATAATACAAAGACGACAACTTCGAGTCAGCTTTTTGACAGCTGCTGCAGCTTTATATTGTATTGGGAAAGTATCGAATCTAATTCGCAGAAATATCCATGAGCTAAAAGCAAACATTGAAATATTTAATGATGATGCATCAAATATTAAATATAAAAAATGTAGGAAGGATAAGGACGAATTAAACTACGATTTTGTGGTTTTAGTAGACAAGAGGATAATATTCAAATGCCATGTTGAGGTAATAAAATGAATAAAGACAGTCAGTCGTTGAGCTCTCTCTGTGTGTGTATGTGAGATGCCAAGAATTCCTACACTTGCCAGTTGTACATACATACATGCATACATGCATACATGCATACATGCATACATGCATACATACATACATACATGCATATATACATACTAATGTACATATCTATCTGTATTAACATGTTTACCTTTGTCAAATCGCACAGCTCTAAATGAGTTTCGCACACAGACAGCAGCAAGGCAAGAAAAAAAAGAGAAAGGTGCGGGGTCAGCAAGTGGGGGGAGGGGATAGGGAGGGAATGGGCTGCACAGCGTCTATCACAATATCTATATAGCCATATAATCGCTTGGTCGTGAGCTGTAAACACAGGCATTGTAAATTTACACCATGCTTATAATTAGCAATAGAACGGCAGTTGACTTTTTATACCCTGTACTACGGGGTGTTAGCGGGTATTATGAACTGTTCATTATGGCACAATGAAGCGGGGAGCAACCACCTTCCCAACTAGCTAGAACCCTCAAATTTGGAATAGAATCTTACCAATTACCAATTCAAAATACAATTTTAATTTTTATTAATTTCCATTTTCTTTTGTATTTAATTTAATAAAGAAAAGTGCACAAATTAACAAAAAAAAAAACAAAATGTTTTGAACAATAAAAAAAAATGAAAGCAACAGCTAAAATGAAATAGAGTAAAAAATTGAGTTAATACAGAATGTAAAACGTTAAAAAGCGACTTAAAAAGTGAGCGAAATTCAAAAAGAGACCAGCTGATTGAGCAAGGTTCCAGGGTATCTCATAGTTGATAACAGCATTCTTACATATATTCATTGATGTTGTTGCCAAAGTTGCTGCTTCTCTTGCTAGTAAAAAAATATGTATATATATATATAATATATCATGCTTGTATAACTATGGTCTGCACTTCTATATGGTTCACACTCGCACACACACACACATACACACACAGAGCCCTATATCATCAGGGACCACGGCAAAGTTTAGTGTTAAAAAAATGGCAGACATTGTTTGCAGAATAAGCATCTCGCTCTCCCGCTCTCCCTCTCTCCCTCTCTCCCTCTCTCCCTCTCTCTCTCTCTCTCTCTCCCGCTCTCTGTAGCTCCCTTGTAGTTAGGTTTGCCTATGGTTGATTGCCAGCAATAATTGTCGTTCAGGTGTTGACGATTGACGCCAATTTCGAGCTCACCATTGCATTGTATCTGTGCAGTTGCAGCGATCCATGCTAACTAACCAGATGCCTCGAAATAATACCAACAACAACAACAACAATGGCAACAACAACAACAGAGTTGGTTTTGCCCCACCGCAGTGTTTCCAACACACAGATAAATAATGACAAACAGTTGATAAATAATCATGATTGTCTAGTGCCGCCATCTAGCGGCGCACAAATGCAGCAACAGATTTAAGTGATAATTATTATTGCGTTTAGTTGGCTTATAAGTTATATAATCATTAACAAACTGCATGAAGCCATTTTGAAAGCGAAGTTTATCAATTCAATTGCTTCTTTCGAATGATTAAAATTGGAGTTTACACATGATGCCCCAGTTGCGTAAGAATCGGTCCACCCATCGGAGATCGCAGTTGGACCAGGCAGCTTCACAATTATTGAGCAAAATGAAGTTTATTTAATCTAATATTAAGTTTGTATAAACTTGATTTTATGATGATAATGTCGCTGATTAACTTATTTTAATTTTGAAAAGACATTGCAGGTAATGAAAAGATTTCATGTTTTGAATAATTCGCATCGATTTTGAATAGTTGCAACAAGTCAAAGTAACATATAAAATTGAAGTTCATTGCATATATATACATATATACATATACATATTACCATGCTCGCTTCGAATATATATTTAATATTTGCATTGCAAAGTTGGAACGTGGAAATTGGGCTTAGAAAATGGCTTCTTGAAAAAAAAAATGGGGAGTTATCGATAAAATTGAAATAAGCTTTATCTGCGCGAGTGGTAAGCCAGAACTTAAAGTTTATAGATCTTATGGTCTCTGAGTTACGTTTGTTCATATAGACGGACAGATCCTGATCAAGAGTCCATTTTAAATCATAGGAATGTTAAATTTTGAAGTTATATTATAGTCCTTAAAATGCTGACTGAATCTGATTGAGATTTGGAGTATTTACACTCTGACAAATAATGTTAGAAATTGGTTCTTATTAAGAGAGTGTATTTCGAAATTCCAGAATTTTTATTGCCTTCATTTCATGTCTGATTTTTTACAAATCAAATTCGCATTCCTTTTTTGTGTAGCAACTGTTGAAATTGAACTTTCATTGAGATATTTGCAGTTTGGAATGATATCATTATTGTTAAGGTTAGGATTGTGGTAACTGAAAATGTTGTCGATTACATTCACAGAAAAGGTCTAAATGCAACCGTGTGTGTAATATTCCATGCATAATATTACTTGCTCCTAACCAGGTTGTTTCTATTGATCCCAGTTATTTCCAGCATTCTTATGGATAGCATTTTTGTTGCGTTCAGATTTTGATTATTAATGTGGCCGAAAAGTATTTCAACTATTGCCGCATTTTAAGTTAACGCACTTTACAGTTTTTAGCTGTGTTCTCTAAGCGATCACAGATTCTATTCTAAAGGCATTTGAGGGGACATTTTTGGTAACATATTTTTTCGAAATTGGTGGCAAGGTCCACGATTTGAAATGTCAGTAAAGTTACTCCGTTTTCTTCAAGTGTGTTTTGAACTTTTGCTTAAATATATCAACTTTGAATAAATGTTTCGGGTCATTTAAAATATTTGTATTTTCCAGGACAGTCAATAATCATGACAATTCCAGTTCCAATTCCATGTTCTATAACTTTTTTAGTCTGATACTTTTATTTCGACGCTCTCATAGCTGGAGACTGCGGTTTCGTGCGTCGTTTCGACGTGATGATTGATAAAGTCACCAATTTCTGGGAACCTCCTTTAAATATCGCCCATCCTGGCCACGTCCACTGCTTTTGCTGTTGCTCCTTTTGGTTTTTGTGGTTGCGATTGGAAATGGGTAAAAATGATCGCATGTGGCCAATTCATTCCAATTTAAACTGATAAAGCTGGCGACTTTTACTTCATTCCAATACTAAAACATGAATTGAATTTTGAGACAAGATACATTTTCAGTTAAAAAACGATCTTAACACATTTTCAATTCAAAATAAACTTGAGTTTATTGAAATCTGTACTTTAACTCTGAGTTATGATAAACCGAGCTGATCGTTGGCATACCGAGATGCAAGATGCCTTTGCTTTGACGGCTAACTGACTTTTGTTGGCTCGTCGCGGCTGTTAATTAGCATATTTCGTCATGAAAAAGCCAACTTGCAATAAGGTGGAAAGCCACACCGATGTTAGCTCAAAGTGAGTGAAACAGTTAGCAGGCAAGACGACTGGCGATTGGCCGCAAAATTAAAGAAAGAAAGAAAGGGCGGCAATCAAGCTGGCGTCTGTAAGCGATACTTTTGTACTCTTCCCTCTCTTCCCCCTCTTCTCTGTCTCTTCCTCCTCTATCCACCAATTTAGTAGTATTTAGTCCTCTTCCTCGCGGCAGGACAATAATCATTTTGCACGCCCTCACCAAGTGGAGACGACTCGACTCGAGTCGAGTCAAGTTCAGTTGAGTCGAGTCGAGTCCCTTGGCCGGCGGTGGCATAACGTGAAATTGCATCCAGCAGCAGCTAAAACAGGAACAACAAAATTACACACATGTGCGGCAGCGATGTCCACCTCACTCAGGTCAGGGTCGTCTTCGTCGTTGTTGTCGTTGTCGTAGCTGCCCAGCGCCAGCTCTTTTAATCCGTTGCTTTATTTTTTATATTTTTATTTTTTTAACTCTTGAAGTAGCTCTGGGGCCGCCCAGGGGAACCGCTCACCCGCACATTGGCGTATGATTGCAGTATCGGCACACAGTGCACAGTGGTCGCAAATACCACAAAAATGATGCGCAACTGCAGCAGATGCCATGTTGTTAATGGATACATATAATATATATATATATATATATATATATATATATAATATATATATTATCAGCAAAATTCAATTCTATTATAGATTTGGAAGGAATCTTTCTCGTCAAAAGTTCCTAGCATTTGGTGAGCTACACAAGAGGATAGTTCCAAGCCTGAAATCGAGTTTTCATAGCTAAAAATAACAATTTTAGTTTAAATTGTAATTAAACGTTTAATTAACATTAACAATTTAATATTTAACAATATTAATTTCAATGTTCAGTTTTATGGGGCAAATAATTTGTTGCTTTAATTGAGTAGCACTGACTATATCATTCTAAGAGATAAACTACAAATGATCCACACTTAAAGGGGTAGTCCCCGATTTGAGCTGGAAATCTTTGAGAAAATTGAAATATTCAAATCGATATATGTATCTGTGTACTTGCCATATATTGCAGGTTCGAGCTTTCCAATAGTATAGTACAACAAAATGTGTTAAATATTTTTATTCAAGAAATGCTTAGCAAAATATAGATGAAAATTTGTATCTTACATAAAGTAGACTGTGTATTTATGAGGCCACAGTCCACAGTACACAGTTTAGCAATAATCTGTTGAGGCATGCAGCCGACAGTCTGCACTTTGGCACCACTGTGCGCACTGCGAGCCACTGCTGCACAGCAAGTCACCAGATGTTCAACTCGATGTACAAGTCGCCGCTGCTGTTGCCGCTGTTGCTGGAGTTGGAGTTGGAGTTATTATTGTTATTGTCGTTGCTTGGGTTGGGGACGGTGCCGGGAAGAGTCGAATCCGGCGACAGGCATAACCCTGGCCAATGGATGCCACTGCAGATGAAGACCACAATTCAGAGCTTATGTGTCAGGTGCGCATCGTGCCGCGAATGAAACAATTTATTGCACTCGTCGCGTTTCGGTGTTTCTCTTCTGGATATTGTTATTGTTGCATTTGTTTTTGTTGTTCGTATCATTTAAGTTGTTGTTGTTGTTGTTGCTGTTGTTGTTGGCGTTGTTGTTGGTTTGCTGTTACTGTTTTGGTTTGGTTTTTTTTCTTCTGTTTTTTCTGTTGTTCTGCCTGCGCTTAAATTTAATTCTTCCCCAAATCTCTCTCCACAAAACGCCATTTCAAATTTGTTCTTTTGATACTGGATCCTGGATCCATTAAAAATTAAAAAAAAAAATGGGTATGGCTTGAATAAAGTTGTGCGAATGTATGAATGAGATCAAAATGTTGATTTCGGAGAGCAATAAAAATCACACTTTAAAAGAAATTTATGATTGTAAGATGAAATGAAATTAATTTAAAATAATTGATTTAACATTAAATAAAATATCAAAATAATAGATAAATGAGGATTGGGCGAGCTCAGAATAAAACCATATTATACGAAAATAAGTTAATTATTTTTACATTTACATTTCAGTGCTCACAAGACAAGCAAACTGGCTGCTGCTTTAGTGATTAAGTACTTCTAAATGCCAAGTGTACAACAGGGTATCTGCTAGTCTTCTAGGTCACGCCCCACTTTATCATTCTTGCTACATGTCTACTCTCACGGTTTGCCTCAAATTTGCCCAAATAAGGATTAGGTGGATCTCAATTCTGGCCTTGCATTGTTCAGCAAATGTGTTCAGCTCTTTAGCATCGCCATCTGTTGGGCTACGCTGTCATTTTCAGTAACTAGCCATTTTGCAATACTCGTCTAATTCAAATGTCTCAGCAGTTATTAGCCACAAACAGATCAATTCATCAATTCAGCACTAATACTCAAGTATTCAGCTGTATCTGTGTGTGCTCCACACTTGCTCGCTGGCATCTCATCAAATCTAGCCACTATCGCAAACACAAATTCCCTCCCCACCGACCACCCCCCATGTCCATTGCACTCTCCCGACATCAATGGGGTCGCGGTTCAAGGTAATAAGCAGCCAACTAGCCGTGAGTATACAAATAAACGAGTACAAATGCAATTGCAGATACAGATACAGATACAGATACAGATACAGATACAGATACAGATACAGATACAGATACAGATACAGATACAGATACAGATACAGATACAGATACAGATACAGATACAGATACAGATACAGATACAGATACAGATACAGATACAGATACAGATACAGATACAGATACAGATACAGATACAGATACAGATACAGATACAGATACAGATACAGATACAGATACAGATACAGATACAGATACAGATACAGATACAGATACAGATACAGATACAGATACAGATACAGATACAGATACAGATACAGATACAGATACAGATACAGATACAGATACAGATACAGATACAGATACAGATACAGATACAGATACAGATACAGATACAGATACAGATACAGATACAGATACAGATACAGATACAGATACAGATACAGATACAGATACAGATACAGATACAGATACAGATACAGATACAGATACAGATACAGATACAGATACAGATACAGATACAGATACAGATACAGATACAGATACAGATACAGATACAGATACAGATACAGATACAGATACAGATACAGATACAGATACAGATACAGATACAGATACAGATACAGATACAGATACAGATAAAGATACAGATACAATTACAGTTACTGTTGCTATCGAGCCACTCGCAGTTTTTAATCGTCTCAAATCAAATTGCTCGATTTTCTGAGTCCGGGCTGAGGAGAAGGAATGTACTCGTTGCTTGCCTCGAACTTCAACACAAGTACTCACACTCGCACTCACACACACCGATCGGGTATATATATATATATATGTATATGTATATATATATGCATGCAGATGTACATTTTGTTTCTCTTCTTTTTTCTTATTTTATGCAAAATCAATTAAAATTCACTGCCAAAGTAAAGAGGCCGTGAGAGATTGGCGAGTTTCTTCACCATCTCCATTTCCATCTCCATTTTCATCTTCAACTCCATCTTCGACTCCATCTCCGTCATTGTCTCCAACTGTTTCCCAACCAATGAACGGCCTTTGATAGAAGTTCATCGCTGAGAGTGCGTCGACAAGGTCAATAAAAGCCGAAAATAATTACCAAACCCCAATTATTAATATGCACTCAATGATACAATTGATATTACCCAGAGCTCTATTTTCTGGCATCATTCGATGGTGTTTTTTATTAAAAAGGCTGGTAAACTTTTGGAATTAATTAAGATTTTACTTAAACAATAAAAATGTTCCCCAAATTGATTAATAATTTATCAGTAAGCCAATTTTTAAAGAAAGTACTTAGAAATATACCTTGCAAAGAATTAAATAAAGTGAGTATATATATATATTAGCTTGGGGTATCTTTTATAAGACTTTAAGTCTATGATGAATCAGCTTTCGAATTGTTCCAGTAATGCCAGTGGACTTTCATTTGGCAAATGTGAAATGCTAATCAAAGCTTTGATATATACATATATATATATATATATATATATAAATAAACTCATAAAGTTCAAATTCACATTTGAAAGATTCAGTTGCACTTGCGTCGTTCTTCAACTATAAAAAGTGAATAAATACTTGGCTCAGAGCATTTCGTAATGGCCAACTTTGGGGCAGTTGAGTCAGATTTATAATTGAAATATAAACTGAAGTTCATGGGAAATAAATGTTGATCAGGATTTGAATGAAGTTACTCAATTATTCGAAATGTAAATCAGTTCTATATGTAGATAGGACTTTGAGGGCATCCACTCGTCGAGCTCTCGCGACTAGTGCGCTCTTACTTGTTTGTTATGGTTTTTGTTGCTTTTGTGTTGTTTGTCGCTAGGTGGTTTTTCGACGGCATCTCTCAAAAGATTAAAGGCTTAGTAATTTTGGCTAATTTGTGACATGCGCGACCTTAATGACTTCTTTTCACATCGTAAACTGCGTTTAATTGCTCTACAAAAAAAAAAAAAAAAATAGAGAAGAAAATAAGTAAAATTAAAAAAAAATCTACTGTAGCAGTCTCAGCCAGTCTCAGCTTCAGCTTAGCTGTAGGCCATGTCTTGGCCAGTTGACAATTCTATGGGACGCTGGGAAAACGCCGAGCACAGATTGAGATAGAGATATTAGTGGAAATGGAAATTAATTATGCATTTTAACCTCTGCGGAATTAATGTATTTTTTTTTGTTGTATTTTTTTTTTTTGTATTTTTTTTTTTGTTTGTCTCAGCTTGTCTGCTGATGTAGTCGTCATGGGACGCGCTCATCAGCCCAATCCAAGCCCAGTTCAGCGCTTGCGGTTAAGTAATATGCTTTTATATTCAAATTATCACGCATGCCAAACAGTTTCCATAATTTGTCGTTATTATTATGCTTGTTGCTGGCTGGCTGGCTGGTGCTCTTGGGCCTGTTGGACTGGACACAAAGAATGCACCGAGCCCCAAACGCTCAGTCAAAGCCAAAATCAAAGCCAACACAACACAGACAACTTTTGCCCCGCCGCCAAGTCAATGTTCGGTCTCAGTTCCGGTTCCACTCGCCATCGCCTAAGTTTTAACGAGCTGCGCTGATGATGGCCAGAGGCAGTCGCTGCCACAGCAACATCAGCAGCAGCAGTTTGTGTTTGGGCTAAAAAGATTTTCGATTGGTATTGCCGGCCTGCAATTAGTAGCTGGAAATGAAGCCCACTCAAGGTCGAGTCCGCGGGCGCAAGCGCGACTGTAATTAGTATGGGTGACATCCAGTCTCACACAATTAAACTCGTATTTTTTTGATGATCTGGGACATTTTGCATTTTGAAACGATTTCCTGCCGCACCACAGCACCACCACGGCACTACTTGTCGCATTGTGGCCCAAAGCTTAAGTGCTTGTAGCCAGCCAGCCAGGCTTGCCCAACTTGCCTGTAATTGAGCTCACGCTGGCAGCTGTGAGCTAATGACAAGCCCAGTCCAAGCAAGCGCTCGCTTGGTCAGTCAGTCCAGTCCCAGGCACGCATCATCAGCTGTGTCCGTGTCCAAGAGTCGCCCAGTCGCCAAGCCAAGTCGCGTTGCGTTGCGTTGCATCGATTCGATTCATTTCGATCCCCTCTTCATGATCCGTCGCCGGCCGGCACTTTGCACCATTATCTGCTGCAATTGCACGCCGCATGAGGCGCTCGTAAACATGCAAGCTTCTCGCTGTCTACCTCTGCCCCTGCCCCTGCTGACTGTATCTCTTGCTCTTGCGCTGGCTATGACTGTGTGACTCTGGCCTCGGCCATCGTGCTGATATGTTGATTAGTCAATGTTCTTTTTGCCGTAGTCGGGCTTCTGCTCTGTGCTCGGTGTGCGGGGCAGTTCGTCAGAACTGGCAACAGTTGTCGCTGTGACGCCGCCAGAGCCGTAGACAACATTAATAATGGGATGACAGTGCATTCCTGTAACGCCATCCCGCTATTAACCCCCTCTCTCCAATCAACCAAAGCTGATGAAATACTTTCGATTATTGTTATTATTATTATTATTATTTTTGTATTTTGTATTTGTTCGACTGTTGTTGCACATCAGGAAAATGAATTCATTGAGTTTAGGTTTTGGGACACAATATTTAAAGCAGATACAGATACTCGAAGAAATAAATGCCCTGTAGGATTTGCATTTTTTAATTGCAGAGTGGATTTTCCCAAAGGTGTGTCAAAATAAGTCTAGTTTCCAATTCAAATTTCTATGTGAGAACCCGCTGAGCTACGCGGACTCCAAAATAGATATCAGCCAAACTCTAATATCGCAGTTGAGAGAGCAAATTTATGCTTTCTAAGAATGCATTTCTTAATAATAGAAAAGATTTCAAAAAAAATATAAAAAAAACATCGTTTTTTCAGATAGTCGATTTTGCGCTAAAATGTTTTCTTATATTTGGGAAGTATTTGAAATAAAACTTTCGAATTATCAGCGCGATTTTCATTGTAAGGTGATTTGCTAAATATCAGTCCATTTTTTTCTGAGTGTATGAAAGTACTTCGCATTCTTTTGCTCAGTATAGACTTATAGCTCAATTCTATAATCAATCAGAGATGCATAAAAACTGATAGTAAAACAATAAGAAACGTAGTTAAATACGGTCGAAACGCAGTTAAATACGGTCGACTATTGCCTCGATTACAGATTGATTATGTGAGAGCCGTAAGTTGACATTATGCCCTGAACCGTATTGTGGCATAGGAAGACACACAATACGGCTTCAAATCAAGGAATGAAGAAAGGCAGAGGCGAGAACGGAGCTGGGCAGGAGCACCAGGACTCCGACACGCCAGGAGTCTTTTAGGTGACTATAATCAAAAACGATTTAAGCAAGTAATAGCCATGGGAAAGAACAGGCTCAGGATACTCACCGGTCTGTTGACGGGACCCTGTACACTGAGAAGTCACCTAACCAAATTAGGTATTTATAGTAGCGATGCATGCAGATTTTGTGGACACGAGGAGGAATCCTAAACGCACATCCTAGCAGAATGCGTCGCCTTAGTCAGGAAAAGGTGCAGCATCCTAGGGCAGCATGTCATGAGGCCCAAAGACATAGAAACCCTCAACCAAACAAAGATCCTGGCATTCGTGCAGGAGCTGGGACTGATGGAAGAGCTGTAGGCTCAGAAAGGGGGCACAATATACCTTATAGGTCGCAGTGCTAGCTTTTCCCCAATTATAATAATAATAATAAGTTGACATTATGCTTAGCATCAAAAGTTGACTTCGTCCTTGTTTTGTTTTATATTGACAAACTTTTTGCACCCATTTAATTAAATTTGTGCATTTGCTTTGCTGTTTTTATTATTATTATTTGTATTTTTATCGGCTATTGATTTTTAGCTATATCTTGGAAATTAAGAAAGATATTGATAAGAACTTATATTGAAATAAAAGTCTCTATAGCTTAGTGTCTGGGAGATGGGCGGACTACTTCCGAAGAATGCACCGGTTCATGGTATCTGCTAGTCGAGTGCTCTCGACTACAGCATTCTTAAAAGTGGATAACAGATCTATTTTGGCTCATTAAAGATCAAATAAAATGTAAATTCGGCTTTTCTTCCATATTCAATCAGCTGCTTGAGATGATCTTTGGGTTGCTTTTCACAAAATAATATATAATAGTAATTAATTTTTTTGATAATTTTACTCAGTACTTTCAATCTAGCAAATGAGCGTAGGGAATCATATAAATGCTACGAACCCATTTTCTTATTGTGGAAGTCACCAACAATGCATTCCTAATTGCGCTCTATTGCCGAGGCAAAGAAGCAGAAGAGCACGTGGGAAAGAGGCCTGTAGAGCTGAAGCAGAAGTAGAAGCAGCAGCAGCAGCAGCAATAACCAATTACAACAGCAACAACAACAACAACAAACACGCACACAAGGCTGCCCAATTGGCAGCGAAACGAAGATGACGAACGGGCTGGGAATGGGGCTTTTTGTTGCCAGTTGAATGCAACTGGGACACGGTCAAGTCAACGTCAACTGCTCAATGGTTCTGTTGGTGGTTGGCTGCACGTTTTCGCACTGCCCTTTGATAATATTTACACCTTCCAGAGACGAATCCATCAAAATATGGCTTATGAGCAAAAGAGAAAGAGAGCGACAGAGAGAGAGAGAGAGCGAGAGAGAGCGAGAGAGACCGAGTTTAGTTTCTGTTTGAATTTATTTAATGGCATGACAAGGTCAAGACGCCACTACCACTTCCATTTAGGCAGACTGACTGCTCAGCTCTAGCATCAGCACCAGCACCAGACTCTAACGTCGAAGCTCCAACTCTGGCTGAGAACAAAGCCTACCTGGTTACCTGCCGACTGACGATCGGCGAGCGAGCAGAAGTTGGGTCGGGCCATAAGTCACAAAGCAATTACAGTGAATTGCTTTCTACAGGCACTGGCTTTGGCTCAGCAACAGGTCGATGGGCAACAGCCCAGGACAGGGCGCACAGATCCACTAAAAAAAAAAAAAAAAAAAAGAAAAAAAAAATAATAAAAAACAAAAAAAAAAATGGAGGAGCAGGAACTGTAGATGTAGCTGTAGCGCCTGACGGCAACCAGCGTCCATCTTTGCCAAACGGATGTAAGCGTTGGGTGTGAGAGCGTCGGCAACGACAACTACGAGGATGAGGATGAGGACGAGGACGAGTACGTTGAGCGGCAGCTGCGTCTCTAAAATGGTGATCGCACCTGGAAAACCAGTGGCGGCGTTGCCGCTAAGCTCGCGGAGCTCAGCTATGGAATTGGGCATGCTTGAATATGCATAAATAGCAAAGCGATGAGCTAGGCCAGAATTGGCAACTGGCAGCTGGCAACTGGTTTATTCTGATAACTGATAAGCATAGTCAAACTGAGTCTTGGTTTATAATTCTTGGAATTCACATTAATAATATGCATTCACAATAGATGACATAAACACATGTTATTTTGGCATATTGTTTTGAGCCCTTTGGATTAGTTGGCATCAAGTTTTTGAATAGCTGAAGGAGGGATTTAATCCCCATAGAATATGGCGGCGCTCATGCATTTTTTTTTTGCTTGCTGACTGGTTGGAAGTCTTGTCTGTGCCTGTGTCTGTGTCTTGTTGTGTTGGAGTCGGTGGCGGCGGTGGCGGGAGCGGCGTTATTGTTGTTGTTCAGTCCGAAAGCTCTTTTGCGGACCCCAAGTTTCATAACACAATAAAGATGAAATTGAAACCGATTACCGCACTCTTGAAAACGATCAAGTACCACGAATGCTCGCGGACACATTTTACTCATGTAATTTTATTGCGGCTGCGAATGATTGGTAATTCTGGCTAAAAGACAAACGCAGGCAACGGCAATGAAGATGGAGTTGGAGTTGAGGTTGAGGATCGCGCATGGGGCATGGGGCATGGGGCATGGGAATGGGAATGCGAATGGAAATGGAGGGCCGGCAAAAGCGACGACGACGACGACTACGACGACGATGTCCAGAAAACCAGTTGCTGCTGCCACAGTGGCGCAAAATAACGACGACGACGCTGGGGCGATGATGATGCTGATGATGCCCAAACATATAAGCGAACATGAAAACACAAGAAACAATAGCAACCAAATCAGCAGAGAACGAATCGAAGTCTAAGCCGCAGTTAAAGTCGATCCAGCAGCCAAACAGTTAGACGAGACACCTGCCATCAATGTGGCTCACAGATACGATGCGACGCGACGGGACGGGACGGGAAGAGATGAGATGAGGCCAAGCCATGCCAAGCCAAAGTCAGTCCAGCGCAGCTTAGCTGAGCTTAATTCAAGCCAAGCCAAGCCAATCCAATCCGTCAACAGCACACAGAGACACAGACACAAACAGACAAAGAGCGAGACAAGTTGCTGTTGTGAGCGCGACAAGGAGCAGCATGGAAAGAGTATGGCAATCTCAGCCATCATAAAAGGTGCGAACGAAAACTTGGCCCCGCCATTTACCGCGTACAACTGCCACGTTTGCGAACCACTTTGCGCTTCCTCCCCCCGCCCGCCCTCCCTACCACATTCCCTCCCTCCCGCACATCCTTTACATCCTCTACATTCCCGATCCCATTCGTAGTCGCATCCGCGTGTTGTGTCGCAGATCGTAGCAAAAAAAAAAAAATGCCCACTTATCTCGTTTCAAGCGCAGGAAGCAAACGGAACAGCAACAGGAGCAGGAGCAAAGAGCATCGGCATCGGCATCGCTCACATCTCAACAACTAGCAGCAGCAACAGACATGGGATTAAAAAGGAAAATAACTAAAGTGCCGCATGGAAATAAAACCTTTCAGACGCAACCCAAAAACATGGCAAGAAGGGCGGAGACTGTGGCCTGTGGAGCAATGGGGAGCAATGACAAAAAGTGAGGTGAAACAAAAGAGTGTCGAACATGGTCCCAGAACAATCAAGTCTGGTATATCTACGCATGTTGGTGGCTGACTGATTGATGACTGTTAAATTACTAGTTTTATGTTCCTCCAATAAGTATTATCTGCTCAGAAGCTAAAAGAAAGAAACTAAAACCAACCAGTGCGAACGTTGCAATCGGGCGTAACCGACTTCGAAACACACTGATGCCATAAGTAACACCATCTGAAAACAGATGCCGCAGCTCACGATGGATGTAGCCAAGAAATACAGATCTTACCCGTCCAAGTTTGCCTTTCAAATTGCTCAAGAACTCATGAACTGTGGAAGATATAGCCATTTCAAATGTAGGGACGGAGGTGGGCGTGGCATATGCCGATCTTTCAACCACATCGCCAATAACCTACAAGCCAAATTTGATGACTGAAGCCTTCAAATTGACGGAGATATGTGACTTTATCAATATGCAATTGTCGATTTTTATCGATTTCCTAGCCGCCTAGTGGTTATGCATTCTCGATCAGCATATACCCATAACCGTCTGTTTTTTTTTTTATCAGACTTGGATTATCACATAGAAATATCAAAAGTTGAGATCTTGTGTGAAAATCTTTTTTGTCAGCAAATGATCAAATGATCGGGCCACTGATATATATAGTGTAGCTTAGATAGGAACTATCGGTCAACTTAGTAAATTGAGAAAGAACTCACTGTATATCTAGGACAGATATCCTTTTTTATGTAATACTTGCACTTGCTTCTATAATTCTTGATAATGAGTAAACGAACAATTTGTCGATCGAATGAAACCAACTTGATCTGATCGTAGTTTGCGAGAAGCCTCTGAGATTAATGGACGCAACTGTTGATGTTTGTGTTTATAAAGACTATACTGGGATCGGAGATGCCGCCTTATGTCTACTACACACATTTGTACAACATTAATATACCATTTTAACCCATTTCTATAGGGTATAAGCAGCAAAGTCTATTTAACTTTTCTGTGCCAACAGATATGTGATTTACGAATAGCTTTTTCAAGTAGACAATTAATAATTTTGATTCGACGCAACAGCTTTGACAATCTATATATATCTAATATATAATCTAATATATTCAATGCATATAGCATCCGATCTAGGTGACAGTGAAACAAAGCCAGATTAAGGTCGTCCACACGCCCAGTGTTCAACCGAATATAAAGCCACACTACACTCGAAATAAAAATAATTTCTCAACTAAAGAAAATCTCTTAAATATTTTGTTCAGAAATATTTTCTATTATTAAGAAAGAGTAAACATTAATTTTATAAACTATTTAAAATGTTTTTATTTTCTACAACAAACTGGAAATTAGACATACTTTTTTAAGTTAAAAAATTTAAAATTTACAATTTAACTTTCCGAATTGTAAGGAGCGATGCGATTGGCGCCAAAAGTATGGTGACTTTCTACAATTAGGGGCAATTGTTTTTCTCTGAGTGTAATCAAGGACGGCTCGACCTGCATTCGCAGCATTTGTGGTGGCTCTGTAGTGTAGAGTTTGGATTTTGGTGTTGGCGGCGCGGTTGCTTTGACATTTAGGCCGTAACTAAACCAGACAAAGTTGATCAAGCTTATGCTGAATGGCTGGGGATCAGCAGCTTATGCTGGTTCTACTGCGTAACTAAGCGGAAAGCAGAAAGAGGAGTCCCACAGCGGGCAAGGGCAGTTGTTGGTCAGGCGGTCAGGTGGGCCCTGGCACCGTATGTGGTCGGTCGGTCGGTCGCTCCTCGCCTGCTTCTTTGTCATGCTGCGAAAGCATACGCAGGCCTTTGGGCTTTGGGAAATATAAAAAGATGCAGTCTCCACGTCCGAAGTCTGTCCTATCCTGTCCTCTCCCGTCCTGTCCTGTTCTGTCCTGTCTCAGTCTCAGTCTCAGTCTCTAGTCTCAGTTCGATTTGCAGATTGAACTACAGCTGCAGCTCAGTGGTTTTCAATTTTTGCAGCAGCAACGCACTTAAATCGAAATATGCCATGGGTCTGCGTTGTGCCTGCGGTTGCCACTCTGCCACTCTGCCACTCAGTACTCAATGGTGTTGTTGCTGGTGTTGATACTGTCTGTGTCGCCGTCTCCGTCGCTTTTGGCCATCAGATCAAACATTCCCAGGCACAACATGAGTTGCCACAGTCCACAGTCCGTCCGTATCGCTATCGGTATGAACGATATTTGCAACTGTTTGTGCGATCTTCTTGCGTAATACCTCTGTCTGTGCTAGTCTGTATCTGTGTCTGTGTGCTACCTTTAAGAGCATATGTTGGCCAATCTGACGATCACAGACAGACAGCCATATCCATGGCAATTTGTTGCTATCTTACTTTCGCATCCCATTGACGGCACTGCAGGACTCTTTGTTTTGATATGGCCGCCGCCATGATCGCCAACACCGATAAAAAGGCTAAACAAAATCAAGCTATGTGCGCGTGTGTGTGTGTGTGTGTGTGTGTGTGTGTGTGTGTGTGTATAGGTAAGTGCACATAAATATGTGTACGATAAATCAAAAGCCCTTCAACTTGCATTAATATTTATCTATACGATACTTGTTCCAATACCCAATCACAATCACTTTAGGATGAACAAACATATATATATATATATATAACAGAATCAACACTAAATCTGTCTCATTGCGTTTATTTGTCTACTTGTTAGACCTATTTTGGCTTTTAGTATATTGTTTCGAATATCCGTGCTAATCAATGAGCTCAAACAATACAAAAGAAGAAAAGGTTTCCAAAATATAATTCACTTTAATATCAAAATGAACACGTTCCATTGTTAATATTTATGGATATTTTTACTTTGACAATGCTAGCCTCCCAGCTAAGCCCAAAACAGATTTTTCATTTCCTGAAAACTTCAACATTTTCTCAGTTTCCGCTTAGTTGAATACAGTAAATATATAAACAATATACAGTGGCTCACAGTTCAACTCGAGCATTGTCAAAGAAAAAAAGTAATTGCCTGCCATAAACTAATCATTCATTATTTTTCAGAAATTCCAAAGACCGATGGTAGGTACATATATTAACCACCAAAATTAATATATGACCCCAATTCACTGGGGTTTCCCCACCCGCTAGGTAGGATTATAAACATGTAGCATACTTTTAGGTATAGTTTTCATTTAGAGCAGGTACATTGTGGATACTTGGGTGCCATAAAACCCGGATTTTTTACCTAAAGTTGAGTATTTTCTGTATAAATAGACCAATCCTTCGTAGCCAGTTTAGTTTTATCCTGCATCTCGGGTGCAATAAGCCAAAAAGTACTATGGACAAACAGACTACCATTGAACTACGAAAACTCATCATGGAACACCACAAAAACGGATTTTCACATCGCCAAATAGCTGAAATGGTCAACCATCGGGCTTTGGAATTTTTGAAAAATAATGAATGATTAGTTTTTGGCAGGCAATTACTTTTTTTCTTTGACAATGCTCGAGTTGAACTGTGAGCCACTGTATATGAATGTCGATAAATTGCTCCCCAAAATCCCTTTCTTAATGTATAGTTGCGATGCTTAGCTAAAGAGCATTTTCCCAGTATCCAGGTAGCATTGAAGTACTACATTAGACCTAGTTATAAGTTGACAAACTTATGACTATAACTAATAGTTTATTTGATAGTTGATTAACACAAATTTAGCAAAACGAGCCGAAGTTATCAAGCTTAACTTTTATCAGTTTTAATTTCAATTCCCAGATCGGAATTGCTGGGAAAGTTATTAAATCTCACAGAACCGTTCCTCTTATAAATACTCAGATTTGAACTGTTTTTATACTCTCAACTCCTTTTAAAATGGCTGAGATGGTTTTGTGCATATTATGTTCGATACAAATCGATGTGCGACTGCTTACAGTTGAGTGTGCAAAGCATTTTAAAGAGGGAACGTTGAGGTTCAAGCCAGAAAAGTATATTTAACAGCTGGATGCAGGGTATCTCGTAGTCGAACTCACTCAACAACAACATTATTATTATTTTATTTATTTTTGTTTTGGATTTGGATTGACAGTCTTAAGAGGTTTTCGCAAGTGTTTTTTGGGCGACACAATGCAACTTCTGCCATCTTGTATGCCATGCACCCCAAAGCAGTCTGAATGAGAGAATGGCATTGGAGTAGGCGACGAACTATTTTTCCCCGTTAACGTGTTCACTTCTCAAGTGATTCCTTTGTGACTGACTGACTGCCAAACTGACTGACTGAGCGCCTGTCTACGTATATAATGCATGGTCGGCCAGCATAAACACTGACACAGTCATGACGTGTGCCTTTCAAAGAAACGCAGACGCGAACCGCTGAATGCCAGTCCCAGTTCCAGACCCAATCCCCAGACTCAGTGCTCAGTTCTCAGTCCTCCGTTCTAGTCACACTCACAGTCGCAGTTTCAGCCTCAGTCGCAGTCTCAGTCTCAGTCTGCAGTCACAGTGCCAGCTCGTGCGAGCGCGAAAAGCAAAGATTGTAATGCCAAACAACTTCACAACTTTCCGTTGGCAGTTGACGACGCGTCGTCGTTAACCCTTATGTGGGCTTGTGATTTATGCGCAATTGTCACACCGCTCATAGGCCCAAGTCGCATGTGTGTTGTCCTCTTTACTTGGGCAATACATGCACATATCTAGTCAGTGTGAAGAGTATACAACGAATTTAGCTTAAACTGTATCGTAAATATAAAATGTGATTACATTTTGATACGTCTATTATAGTTATTGGCAAATTAAATAATATAAATGCATTTTAAAGACCAACTTCGAATATGTTGCAAGAGATTGCATAATCCGTAGAGAGCGAGAGAGAGAGAGAGAGAGAGAGAGAGAGAAGAAAGAACGCATTAAAAAACAGATATAGTTAATAACAATAAGAGTTATAATTTGATGTTTAATTAGTTGCATTGCGTTGTTGCATACTATTATACCCGCTTGAGCACATCAAACGGCCACAGGGTATGGAAACTTAGCTGATTTGACGTCGCACTTGAAATTCGCGCGCACTCTCTTGTCGCACATTCAAGTCAAAGTCACTACTGCCATGTCCAAACCCAACTGACGGGGCCCTCGTAGCAATGCGAATGCGAATGCCGGCGGTACAACTGAAAAATTCAACCTGGTGGAACTGGATTTCGACGGTGATGGTGACGGTGACGGCAGCGGCGACGTCGACAGCGACGTTGCCGTGGCACGACCCAACGTCAAAACGGCGAACGACAACACGACATCATTTTGTACGTCACTCAAAACATTCCGTTGGCTGTCAGGGAGACAGTTCAAAAAATGAAATATATATGTATATATACAGATATACATATGTACATATATATATTTATATATATATATACTATGTATATTAATGTGTACGAATTCTAAAACGCAAAAGAGACACTCACTCATACAGACACATGATCCGGCCCGGCAGTCAGTCAGTTAGTCAGTTAGTCAAGCGTCATTGTTCACATATGCATTCGATTGAAGGTGCAAGCGAATGGATCAGCCCCCGAACCGAAGAGCCAGGACAACCCCATCACTTTTGCAGAGTCGACACACTGAATCCACACCAAGGAGGGTGCGAGGTCTCTGCTCGCAGTGTGGTTCAAGTGCCCCGTTCCTGGTGCGGACACCGGCACCGTCATCGTCATCATCATCATCATCATCGTCACAGACACGGACACGGACGGACACGCTTGACTGCTATATACACAAGTCCAAGTGTTGTTGTCATTGTTGATGGTTGGGGTCAGGGTTGGGGGCGAGCACCTTTTGATTTTAATATTGATTCAATTAGAACGTCAATTGTAAGGAGTCGCATATTGTCGTCGCCAGGATTGTGAAGAATGCCACTGCCAATCATCTATCATTTTTTATTTTATCAACAACAACAAAACAAAAACAAAACAAAGCAAAGGATTCGCTATCTTTTGCACACCCAAGATTAGATACCCTTGCAGAACCTGGCATATACATATAAAATTAATTTATTTTGCATAAACAATTATCTTAATAATCAGTAATCTTATCCGATTCGAATAGATTACAATTTTTATCAATATTACTATATTACTAGGTCGCATGAGAACAGAGAGACGAATATGCCCATATCAAGCCAATAAAGCAGATCAAGAATATATATACATATATCATATAGACGTCTCCATCAATCGGCTAATACACTCTGAAAAGGGGAAAAAGGAAAAAAGGAATAACATTTGAGTCGCTTCAACATTTTCATGCATCAATGATTCTCTGGCGGTTGACATGTGCCCTTTTCGAAATACATATACATATAATAAATATGTGATAATACTGCTAATTGCTTGATGCAATATTTGCATAGTTAAAATCGAATTTAAGCTGCTAACTGTCCAAGTTTGTAAGCCAAATAGAGAATAACAACAACAACAAAAGAAGAAACTGTTCGAAGTTGAGAAACAAAGGTATGCACGATCTTAAGATACCAACTACTTATAAAGTTGATACTAATTGTAGAATTGGAAAATAAATACATTTTCGATGCGAGAAACCCTTTTTGCTATAGCCAGGGAAAAAATTCTCCGAAATCTAACTTAGGAAGGGGGAAAAAAAACGATGGCAGTTAATTAAATAATAACTATAAAAATTATAATAACTATAAATAATTAATGATAATTATATATATACATATATATATATATTTAATATCATTGGCAAAACTCCAGCCACGAAACTATCATCCTGACGATGCTGAGTGGGTGAGCAGATTGCCTTGTATACTTAGTCGTGTGGACTTTGGCTAAAGTGTGTTGGTTGCCAACGGAGAGGAAGAGCCCAATAGACGGGGGATGGGGCAGAAACACCTAAATGTTACTGCTAATAAGCCTTTTAAATTGGTTGGTGCTAATCACAATAATATTTGATTAGCTAGTTTAATTGGTTTTCTTTTCCCATTTTGTGTCATACGCTGTCAACTTGGCAACGATTTGATATGTGAACTCGATTCGGGTATACACTTTATTTCACATTACATTTATATCAAATGAGTTCTAATCTTAAATCTTGGTAAACTATATCTCAAGTAATATATAGTCGCAGATGCAGCATCCTCGGGATGCATGTTATGAAATCTCAGGACATAGCCCTCAACCCAACAAAGATTCTAGCATTCGTTCAGGAGGAGCTATAGGCTCAGAAGGGGCACAGTAGACCTTATAGGTCGCAGTGCTGGTTCCCCAATTTATAATATAATATATCTCAAATAAATAAAATCAAAATGTAAAGCAAGCCAAATTAAACATAATGCTAAAGTTTTATAGAGATTATTAATGCGTCGACTTCGATACTTACAAGTTCTATAAATCTTGTGGATGTCGTGGGATCTGATGTTTGCACAGGCACTTAGCATATTTTTCGTATCGGCTTAGAGAAGATTCCGATTATATTTTATGGTCGTTTATTACATTTTGGTCATTTGATTTAAATTAACACCATTTCGAGGCATTCGTTTTGTACCGAATTTTATTCATATGTGGCTGAACAATATTTATCTTTACCAACCAAGCATTTGATTGCCATAATTGATACTGTTTTAAAATAATATATTATCATGCATATACATAAATATATATATATATATATATATATATATATAGGATATACATATTTGTATCTGTATAATTTACTAATACACTTTGATTTGATTGTTTCTTTGCAGATGTTAAAGTCGAAGTTTTTGCAGTTTTCTCAATATGTAAGTATCGGCTGCACCTCATTGGCCTGAACCATTGACCAAAGATGTGTCTGTCCTTAGACTTAAGCTGTCCGAGTGCTGATCTGGCTGTGTATATTTATAGTACATTTACCTTTGCCGGTCACCCATAAGCGTTTTGACAATGTTACAGCAGACTAATTTTTATTGTAATGTCTGAGCTGAGGCGGGCCGAGATGGCCTGGGATATTCACTTCAGATACGGCAAACACAATAGAGTCACAAAGCTATTAAAAACTGATATAAATCTCATTAAATGCGATGTTTGTAGCACATGAACAAAGCCGCCGCCTTGCCTTCAATCAATCGTTTGTTTCGCTCCCGGCAACAAGTAAGATATAAGAATGGGCTCTGTATTCAGTTCGGTTCAGTCCGTTTCGTTTTGTCTCGTTCGCTTTGAGCTCTTCTTTACAAATACCTTTTTATACCCTGCATCAATTAAAAGAAGGCTCCAGAGGGTATGATAAAGCTGTCCATACATGCAGCAGCCAGAAGGCAGCATCTCATAACCCCATAAAGCACAAATATATTCCTTGCCCCTATTCAAAGCCGATTCGATCAACCTTGACTCACACACATTGCAGGATTATAAGTCCTGCAGATCAAGTTCATTTATTATAATCGATAACTTTTTTCGTTTCCCCAAAAGTCAATCAAAATCGTTTCCCGAGATCAATAAAACATAAGATGCTAAAGCTATGGCTATAATATATATATATCAAATGTATCAAGAAGGAAAAACATATTTTTGGCAATGATTTTCAAAATTAATTTGTTGCAACTTTGGGCTTAGGAATGAAAGCATGCGTTGCCTTCAATTTTGTTGTTGCCACCAGTGATCAAAATGATTTATTTATTTACAAAATGATGACTTAGCAAAAAAGGCACTGAGCATAAGGAGTACCAACTTAGGTCTTTGACTTTGCGCCAACCTTCCCATATTTGAGTGTGGAAGCATTTTAAGCTAAAATTGCGACACTAAAATCGGGTTTAATCGCTTTAAAATATATATTGCTGGCTAGAGCATATTTCCTAGTCGGTCACTCCAGACTCGAACAGTTTTTCGAATTTTATATGAACCTTTGTACGAGTCTCTCTTTCCGTCTCTTTTTCTGGCTATCTGTCTGTCCGTCTGTACTCAGAGCTTTGAATTGCCTGTTGAAGTGAACGGCTCATAACTTATAAAATTGTCGTCAGGTTGCTGACGCCACGAAACATGCGAGAATATTGCTGTATTATAAGATTAAACCTTATGGCTTTACAATTATTAATCCTGATCATGGATTTAGTTATGGAACTATCAACGTTGACTGATAGAGTTGTGAATCGGTAAAACTCCAAAACTCCAAAATCCATAAAAATATATTTGAAAGTATCGATTTTGAGTATCGATCTTAAATCTGAACGATATCTATAATGTATCATTATGCAAAAAGAAATCGAAATCGATATTTTCCAAAATATGAATTCTTTTGAATACGGGAATATTCTTACTGATGACTTGGTTGACAATGTTGAGAAATCAATTAGTAAGAATTATAAGTAATTAGTAAGAATATATATATATTTATATGTACAGTGGCGGACACCTTATTTGGAACAATGTCAAAGAAACAAGTAGGCAACATTTTTATAATTCTACCTAGCAGGTGGGGAAACCCCAGTGTATTGGGGTCATATATTAATTTTGGTGGTTAATACATGTACCTACGATCGGTCTTTGGAATTTTTGAAAAATAATGAATGATTAGTTTATGGCAGGCAATTACTTTTTTTCTTTGACATTGTTCCAAATAAGGTGTCCGCCACTGTATATGTTAGATTTTTAACTGTACTTTGTACTTTATACTTATGTCTCTCTCTTGCTCTCTCTCTCTCTCTCTCTGTCTCTCTTTCCAACTGTTGATCTGACTGGGTAAACAGCTTGGGTCAATTACACAAGCTGAGCTCCAAACTGGGATCAGTGAGCCAATACGGTTTCCCGCTGTGCCCCCAAGCATAACAACTGATATACTCAGACATTGGGCCCTAGGTCTGAGTAGCGCCACAGTCGCAACCGTGGCCAAATTATGAATATGCATTTGTCGCCCGAAATGTGTCAGCGAGCAACGGCTGAGCTGTGTGTACCAGAAAGCTATATCCATATACCCACAACAATACCCATATCCATTCCCATTCCCATTCTCAAACCCATGTCGATCTCCCTGTTCGTGTCCATGTTCTTGTCGATGTCCTTCCATTGGATAGCCAGATAGTCCCTAGCGTCTGTTGGCGCTTTGTCGTTGCCTTTACTTCCATCCTCTTGAGGTTGCTGCTGCTGCTGTTATTGTTGTTGTTATTGTTGTGGTTGTGGTGTAGCTGTTGCTGTTGGCGGTGCCACAGCGGCGTCCGTCAACGATCCTAAAGCGATTTGCATATTAAAAAATGTTGTTAAAATCACTTTGTTAAGCTTTGTTCGGCGGCAGTCGGAGGCGATCAGAGGCGTTCATAATCAAAACTGAAGTGATGCGGTGGTCACGCTGCTGGCGGCTCACCCGCTTTTGGCTTTGACTGTGGCTCAGGCTCGGACTCAGACTCCGACTTTTACTCTTCTTCTTCTTCGCCTTCATCTTCTTCTTCAGCTTTATCTGCGCCTTCCTGGTAAGGGGGAACGGCATCAGCGCCTTAGCGTTAGCTGACGGCTTGACCAACTTATTTTTTTTTGTGCAGCAAGCCGTGTTGACACTTTTTATGTGTTTAATAAATTAAGTTTTACAAAATAGAGAGAATGCGACACGCTGCTGCTGCTGGTTCTGGGATCCCTCTCAGTCGCTCTGCCTGTGACCCTGTCCCTGTCCCTGTCCCTGTCACTGCCTCCTATGGCTATTGCTTTGGGTGTCTTGGCATCTTGGGACATTCGGTTCGTTTAATGGTTGACATTTGAAATTTTTGTTGGTCGACTTTAACACGCATTTATGGCTTCTGCTTTATGGCCTTCGGAATGCGTTAAAAATACGTTCCTCATGACTGATACATAAACAAAAAACATACAGTGAGAGACAGCTCAAGTCGACCAGTGTCAAAGAAAATAAAAATGATTGCCTGCAACTTATTTGGACCAGGTATATTGTGGACACCTGGGTGCAGGTGGTAAACATTCATATTGGTGGTTAATACATGTATGTAATACCTACCATCGATTTTGTGGAATTTTTGAAAAATA
This sequence comes from Drosophila seclusa, assembly GCA_035043575.1. Lineage (NCBI taxonomy): Eukaryota > Metazoa > Arthropoda > Insecta > Diptera > Drosophilidae > Drosophila > Drosophila seclusa. The sequence continues at coordinate 37,749 of JAWNMX010000820.1, read as the reverse complement.
ATTATTAATTTGATTATGGCAGTCAAATACGACACTGGTCGACTTGAGCTGTCGCTCACTGTATATGTATACATATATATATATATATACAAAGCATGTATACATATATATATATATATATACAAAGCCAATAAAGATGATTGGTGACTGGAATGGCATTTTTTGTGTATCTCACAGCTTAGCCACGAGGTATAATTTAAATTTGTTTGGTGGTCTTTTCAAATTATGAAATCTTTATGCGTTTTCATTAAAAGTGAATGTGCTTTCTCAGCAGCTACTAGGAAGCCAATTTGTCTTACAGAGAAGGAAGTTCTATGAAGCGAGTTCCATTCGTCAAGAGTTTCCATAATGTATGTTTTTTGTAATAATTATAGAACAAAAGTTTTGCTTAACTTTCAATTTTGGGGATATTGCATATTTCATCGCGTCTAAAGGGTAAAAGGTAAGCAGCTAATAAATATAAATCTTTTTTTTTTTTTTTTTTTTTTTTAATTTGGCAATTTAATTTAATATTGATCAACCTACTGAAAGATTATAAAATATTGTTTTGGAGATTGAATACATAATAACATGGTATTTAAATTAATAACATAAACAAATAATTGGTTTTAACGTATTACAATATTACGTAACATTAAATATAACATTAAATATAATATTTGTTTCATCATAACGATACTATTAACGCCCAACAGTCCAGAGGTCGCAGGTGTGGAGGCGCTTTAAGCGTCTGCGGGTGGTATTCGACCCTAGTGACGAAGCCAAAATATAAATCTAAATACAAAGTTAATAAAAAGTTTGTTTGCACAAATGGGTTGTGGCAACAACAAGTGACGCAAGTTGTGAATACGATAATATTCTGTTTTCCTAAACGATTAAATTGATGAGTTTATTACAGATGATCAATGTTATGTCAAGGTGTATTCACAACTAGAATGCTATATCTTATACATTATGTCTTTTATAATTACTGATAATCGATTTATAAATATATATCGGAGAGTGTGGAAGTTATCGATTAGATAAACTATCTGCGGCAACTAGTGATGACCCCTATGAGACCATGCAAGCGCAAAGCTGATTTCAAAACTAAACAAAGCTAAATTATCCGAGGCTAAATAAAAAAATAGGTATTTAATCTTCCGCATAGGTACCATTTAAATTTTATCATACTAGCTCAAAACTATTCTACGAGTCACTTAACAATTTAGTTTTCAGTTGGGTTATTTGTCAATTGACTACTTAGGATTAAACTGCAAAGTTTTGCATCCAATTTACCCATTTTATAAAAAAAAAATATGTAAAAAACTAGGTTCAAGATTTCAAACGGTATATTTAGCTAAATATAGATCTGGTTGAGTATGCATTATAATTGTTGTGTTGTCATTAGTGTAGCAGTCATCTACTCAAGTACAGCAATGTTTCTGTTAATAAATAACTTTGCTATTGACAATTTACTTGCGTATATGCGAGTATATACGTATGTACATAGATATATTGAAACTCGTTGTCTGTGGGTAATTTGCACGACATATGTCAACTCGGAAAGCAATTTAAATAATGCACAAATTGTAGTTTAATTGCCACCTGTTCATAAGTGCTGCTGTCATTCATGTTCTCCAGTTTAATTGACGCTCTTCGATCTTGTCACTTGTCCGAAAAAGGTTAACGCTGTCCAAGGTCTTCATCCGAAATATATCATCCGATATATATATACAAACACTCCATTCAGGCCGAAAATTGGTTAGGTCAGCGTATCTAACTATTCGATAAGTTTGTTACTAATCCACCATTGAAATTTGGGTAAGCAAATCGAAAACTGTGAGAATCTTTGGGGTTTTTCGATTTGTTGCGAGAGATTGGTTTTCCAAATCTTTGGAGAGCGTCATCAATAACTGTAGATCTAATAGTGTGATTCGTGACCACGAAATCTACTGGTTATATGGCTTTGCCATAAAATTGTGGTGCCTTTGACAATTTACACTATCAGTACACAGTACATATAATTTATAATTCAGGCGAGTGGCCCCGATCATTAGTTGCGGTTATCGATAACGTACCTTCCAAATTAATTTTTATGCAACTCTTAGAAGGTTGCTTCAAATCTATCCTTCAAATTTGGTGACTTGTCTGGTCTTCAAAAATAATAATGTCATTACCAACAAAAGAAGAAAGAAGGTTTATTTTAGGCAAGCCGATGAATAAATACACTTGCATTACGGAATTAATCTGCTGACATCTATATTATCTGCTGACATTATTACTTGGATCAATTTAGGAAATTTAGGAAAATCTAAAATGAGAACAACTTTTAACAGATGAGGCCTTGGGTTTGGGGTATCATCTAATTGAGCTCTCGCGACTGCTGCATTCTTACTTGTTTTTGATAACTTGAATCGTTTCGCATTGCAGAGGAATTAAATGAAATACACTTGAAAAAACTCAAAACAGCAGCGAGAACCAGTGAATAACATCGATGATTCTTGGTTTCTCACAACAACGTTTAATGATGCGCTGACTTAACTAAAATTAGGTACAATTTGTGCTCGCATCGTTACTCAATGATCGGCTAATATGGCTTACAATTTTGGGGAGACGCTGACACTGCCACTGAGGCCAACACCGACGACGACGACGACGACGACGACGGCGATGCCGAACCGATGCCAATAATAATTTGCGTATCCAAATCGCACATCAGCCAAACGATCGCGAGTCGTCCGGGGCAAGAGCGTTCTCATCAAGATCGCGATCATGATGAGCTGAGGCTGATGCTCGGACTGCGGCTGGGGCTGGGGCTGGGGCTAGGGGTGAAGCTGGCCGTCTTTAGCTAGACAACGAGACATGGAGTTCGTTCGGTTCTTGTGCGGCGCACAAGAATGTGACATGGGAAGTTGAAGTGGAAGTTGCCGTGGTCGACAGCACGCAGACAGTCTTCTTTTCGTATTGGCACTGACTCTCCCGTGTGTGTGCATGTGTGTATCTGATTGTGCGCGTGTGTATATATACATAGTCATGTCACGCCGGAGCAGAGCTCTAGAGCACAGCTCGTTGAGCCAAATGTCCACTCTGTGTATCCAGCGAGTGTGTGCGGCATCATCGTTACCGTCGCCTGCTTGCTCTTAAAAAGTTGAAGTGTCCACTTAGAATTTGTCACATCATTATTCTTATTTTTCTTTTAAATAATCATATTTACATACACGCACGCACTCGCTACATACATATTTATGGGTGTTGACAGTGGTCCGCCTGGGAGGTCTTTCGGCCACTTCGTTAGCCCTTTTCGATGGAACTCCTTGAGCAGCAGCAGTGGACAATGTTTCACATGGATGCAACAACAGTGACAGCGACGGCTGCGAGTGGCGTTTTTATTCAAGAGTGACGGGGTTCACGGTTTGAGGGGGGGAGGTGGGGATCGAGGCAGCAAATAATCGTTCATATTAATTGATATTAATTACATATCGAGTAACAACCATTTATAGCAAATAAATTATAGTTTTTTTTATCAATTTACTTGCAATATATTTATGAAAATGTCTGTTTGCAAAAGACGGAAAAAGACGTATTCTAAAAACGGTTTGAAGAAGAGAAATTCATTTTTTATGCAATGCGTGCAAGAGGAAGAATTTTGTTACTTTTATTATTTATTAGCATTAGTCTTTTAAGATTTCACATATACAGACATTTCAGATAGTGAATGGTAAATGTTGATATGGATAAATTGAAAATAGGATAACAATTACAATTGTCAGTCGATCTCAAGCAACTTTATTTACTTTACTTTAGAAATTAATAAAATGAATTTGAGTAGCTGCTACCTGGAACGAACCGGACAGTATAAGACTACCTGAAACGAACTAGGCAGTATAAGACTATACTGGAAGTAGGAATGATGTCACAATTATTCCAGACAGAATTAAATAAATATTTCGTATACACAGTTAAGTAAAGAAAGACAAGGAAGAGAAACACAAGCAGCAAATTTATCAAAAAGAAAATTATGAAAAAAAGTAAAAGAGAAGAAAAATTTGAAGAATATAAGAAATCATAGAAAATAGTATAATAGGCTAAGTGGTCTATGGTTTGAGTACGATTCCACATACAACTCAGAGTGGTACATTTCATCCATTTCGATATATATACAGTATGTCAATAAAGTATTTGAACACAAAAATTTCATATTTCTAACTTTTGCATAACAAATTATTTTATTTTTGATTTTTATTTATTTTCTTATTTTTCTACTAGTAAGTGGACTTATTAAAAAAAAAGGTAAATAAACAAGATTCTTTCATTTAAACAATTTTGATATTTTCTAAACTGTCAATAAAGTGTTTGGACAGCTGTTTGGCTGTTTTGCAATTCCCTTTTCGGCCAATCCCGTTAGAAATGAGCGATTTTGTTTTGACTTGCATTTGTAAACATATTCTGTTGAAATTTGGCAGTGCAAGATAATTTTTGCATAAAAAAATATGTACAAGTAAGAATGCTGTAGTCGAGTGAGCTCGACTACGATATATCCTGAGCCCGGTTGTTAAATATATTCTAGTTTTATTGGCAAATTTCCCTTTAAAAAGTCTTGCACCCAAATGTAGGCAGGTCTGCAAGTACACTTTTTTCTTTTGGCAGACACAGGGACTGCAGAGTAAAAATATTTAATGGATACTACAGTGGACTAATCCAGATATTTATCACCTATATCACATGTATACGAGTGATAGTAGAAAATACTTCCATGCAGCTTATCTTCTGTTGGAGCTCTAGAGAATTTGTACGTCTTTTTGCCATTACTAATTTAAATATCTTGTTAAAAGTTGGATTGTTATAAACAATTTTGATTATATTTATAAAACTGAAATATTTTATTGTTTTTTTTTTCACTTTTGATTGCAGGGCTAATAATTGGTGAAATATTTGAATAACGGACAGCGAATCAATTAGGATCTTCCGGGGAAAATATCTGCATCTAGTCTACCGTATTGTCACAACTATATATATAATATTAAGAGTTGATTGTAAAGCAGCCGCTCTTGATGAATATTGGACAGGAAAAGCATTCGCATCCGCATTCGCAGTCGTCGCACACGCATCCGCACACGCATCCGCATCCGCATACACATCCTGATCAGCAGCAGCAGCAGCAGCAGCATCAGCATCAGTCTCTCAGCAACCGGAACCGCAGCACAGATACTGTCAGTGGTACTGGTGCTGTTGCTGGAGCCGCTGCCGCCGATTATCCAGCACTGTTGCTTGGCTACCGCTATCCGCTGCCGCCAGGACATGACCATCGGCTGCACATCGAGCATCTTAGGCGCGCCGCCGCGGAACGAGCAGGAGTGAGGAGTCCCAGCAGCAGCAGTCCCATGGTTATGTCAACCAGTCGACGCAGCTCGCCGCCGCTGCCTACGCGTCACGCACTAAATGCCAGCGCTGGTGATCAGTCCCAGTCCCATTCCCAATCCCAATCCCCGTCGCAGCAAACGCAGTCGCAGTGCATCAGCGCCCATTTTCTGCACTTGCAGTCGCAGCTGCATCAGAAGCTCTCCGGCAGCTACTTTCGCAATCCGCCCTCACCACCGGATCGAGAACGGGATCGTGAACGTGAACGTGATCGGGAGAGGGAGCGAAACGTTACGGGCGCGGGCTCATCCCCACCAGCGTCGAGCATGAGTACAGCCCAGCTGAATCCGCTAAGCGACTTGCAAAATATGCAGCCCTTTGACTTTCGCAAGATCAGCGCCTTTGCGGCGCCGCCCAACGCCACCGATTTTGTGCACCATCAGCACCAGCAGGCGGTGCATCTGCAGCAGCAGGCGGTGCAGCAGGCAGCTGTGCTCGCGCAGGCGCGTCGCCGCATCAATGAGGCAACAACGGCCGGCGAAGAAGAGCGCCGCTGTGGCAGCCGCTGCGGCAGCTGCCGCTGCTGCCGCCCAGAGCAATCAGTTCTTTAGTGCAATGGCCATGGCTGGGCATCCTCTACCATATCACTTGTCACTACCGCCGCCCCCACCACCACCTCCACCGCCGCCGCAGCAGCACCAGCAGCAACAACAGCAGCAGCAGCAATCCAACAACAATCAGGCATCTGTGGCCAACAGCAGCGCAGCTGAACATAGTCATAACCATGGACCGCACTCGCCGTCGAGTCATGCGCAGGTGAACCACACAAGTCATGGTCACAGTCACGGCCACAGCCACAGTCACAGTCACGGACATAGTCACGGACATAGTCACAGTCACAGTCACAGCCAGTATCACCAGCATTCGCACTCGCATTCGCACCACCTCAAGGCTGGGCCGCCCACATCGCCGGAGGATTCGAGTGTTAGTAAATCGCGTCACTTGTCCGCAGCTGCCGTTGTTGGTGACAACAAGTCGAATAGCAGCTGCTCCTCGTCGAGCGCCTCGGGCACACAGTCGGCGAGCAGTTCGCAGCGGATGACACGCCTGACACTGGCCACTGGTTCGGGTTCCGGTTCGAGTTTGCGGTCGAGTCGCAAATCGGGCCACTCTCCGGGCGGCAAGCGGCAGTGGGGCTCGATGCCGGCGAATTTGGGCACGCAGTTCATCAATCCGGTGACCGGCAAGAAGCGCGTCCAGTGCAATGTCTGCCTGAAGACCTTCTGCGACAAGGGCGCCCTCAAGATCCACTTTTCGGCGGTGCATTTGCGCGAGATGCACAAGTGCACCGTCGATGGCTGCAGCATGATGTTCAGCTCGCGGCGATCGCGCAATCGCCACAGCGCCAATCCGAATCCCAAGCTGCATTCGCCGCATCTGCGCCGCAAGATCTCGCCGCACGACGGACGTAGCGCTCAGCCGCATCCGCTGCTGCTTCAGGCGCCCAATGGCATTATGGCCAGCCTTGGGCCCTTCGGCGGCAGTTTCCCGCTGCTGACGCCACCGCCGGATTTGCGTCATCATGCGCTTAGCGCCATGGAACTAAAACATGGCGCTGGCCAGGAGTATCTACAGCGCTCCTACATGGACAACAATAGCATGCTGGGTCGCTACGACGGTCAGCGTCGCAAGGCGACCCTCGAGCCAGGCGATGAGGATGATGACGATGATGAAATACTTGAGGTGGGCATTCACATGCCCGACGACGATGATGACGATGACGATGCGGATGGCGATGCTGATGCTGATGGCGATGATGATGACGACGATCCCGATGGTGATGGCATTGTGGTTGTCGGCGATGAACTGGATAGCATACCCGACAAGGACAAGCACAGTCACGATGATTACATACTGGACAATGACAACGACAACGACAACGACAACGACAATGACAATGACAATGACAACGAGAGCGATGAGCGCTCCACATCAGCCATCTCCAGTCACAGTCACAGTCTCAGTCACAGTCTCAGTCACAGCCTCAATCACAGTCACAGTCAAACCAAAGAGCAGCAACAGCAGCAACAACAGCAGCAACAACAGCAGCAGCAACAGTTCAGCCCCTGTCCGAGCAAAGCCGAGCCGGAGCCCTGCCCAGATGGCGATGAGCAGCACGAGGATTCGCAGAGTCTAACGGATTCGAGTCACGCCCACGGCCAGACGCCGGCGAGCAAGCGTAAGCGCAAAAGCCAAAATCCAGTCCGCTGCACAGTGCAATCCGATGAGAATTCGTGCGACAATTCGTTGGATAATTACGATGTAGCCGCCGATTTGTCAATCAAGAAGATCAAGCTCGGCGACGATCTCGAAACGGAGGCAGACGAAACGGATATGCCGCTGGCTGCCCAGCTGGGCGCAACAGCCAAAGAAGCAAAGGTGTTACTTGGCTCCAGTGAGTCCACAAAAGCAATACCCTCGCCCCCTCTGACGCCCTACACCAGCGAGGCGAAATCGCTAATTAAAACAGAGCTGGACGACGAGCATGTGAGGAGTGACCATGAGACCATGATGGTTGCATCTCAGACATCGCAGCACATCCAACCAGATGCTGGCTCTGGCACGCTAGATCTATCGCTGAGCACGGCCAGCAGTTCGGCCATAAAGCAGGAGCCGCTGGATGAGCTGGCGCTGAGCTACGGCGCCGATGCGGATGAGAATCGATTTTTGCGCATTAAGCAGGAGCTGCTTGGTCAGGATGAGGTGCTCTATGGTCGGCCCGGTGACGAGAATTGCATTGGCAGGAGCAACAACAATAATAACAATATTTTGACTGAGAATATGAAGGGTGGAGACTTGAATGGTAGCCTTAAAGCGGAACCGGAGTCAGGAGTAGAACATGTAGTGGAACCGGAACCTGAACCGGAGCCGGAACCCGAGCCAGAACCTGAGGTGCCCATTGACAAGGAGAATCCATTGAAATGCACCGCCTGCGGCGACATCTTTCAAAATCATTTCCATCTAAAGACCCACTACCAAAGCGTCCACCTCAAGCTGCACCACAAGTGCAACATCGATGGCTGCAACGCGGCGTTCCCATCGAAGCGCAGCCGCGACCGCCACAGCTCCAATCTCAATTTGCATCGCAAGCTGCTTTCCACCAGCGACGAGCACAATATACAGATGCCGACCGATCCGCTGTTGGAGCTGATCAGCATCAACAACAGCAAGGCGTTTGCTGGTGGTGGTCTTGGTGGTGGTGCCACTGGGTCTGGCAGCCCCATTACTGCGGCTGGCTGCATGCCCAGCACTATTCAAGCCGAGATACTGGCACGCATCTGCGCTGGCGCCCACGCTCACGGCCTGAACATGCCGCTGTGCTTTGAGGCACTGCAGCATCGCTTCGCTTCGGGTCATGTCTCGGGCGGATTCGGCGATGTGAATGCGAATGCAAATGCTTTCATTGCGGCAACCGATCCGCGCCTGCTGCTCAACCATGGCGGCAATCCGCTGCTCTTCCCCGGCCTGCCAAGACTACCGCGCTTCCCCCACTTGACGCCGCACATGATGGTCGGCGCCAACGCCCTCAGCCCGTTCTGTCGGCGCACGTCTTCCGACTCGAACTCGCAGCATTCGATAACGCCGCCGGTGAGCGCAAGGGGCTGCGACAGCGGCTCGCTAATGGGACTGCGGCCACGTTCCGGCTCCGGATCCGGTTCACCCGAGTACGAGGCGAACCGGCATGGCCACACCCACATGCACATGCAGGCGGGCGGCGGTGAGGACCCGGAACGGAGCCAGCGGCAATCACCCGACCGCATATCATGACCATGTACCTCGTACTATGCCAAGGCGCTGGCATTTTACCACTAAAAGGATCGTCGTGGACATCAATTCATTAATGCAATATCAGGCTAAAACTAAGGACATAATTGCTCATAATTCACAAAAACTTATATCGGATGGCGGATGGCGGATGGCAAAACTGCTGCTCATTATTAACAATACTTTTACTAGGCTAATATCAAATATTTGATGGATCATCTAGATTTTTTTTTTTACATATATGCATACATATACATTTATATATACATATATATATATATATATATATATATGTATATGTATTTAAATAAAATAATGAAAATCCCTTTTTTTTAACTTGTATTTATAAAAACTGTTGTTTTGTGTACAAGCATGAGATTGTAGAGAATTGATAAACAATACTTATTATACCGATTATGGATAATGAATAATAAAATTGAATATAATTAATTAATAACGATATATATTGTTAGTGATACTCGATTATGTAAGCATAGCCTTTAAGCGCATACTTGCAATAGTTATGTGTGGGTGGTGTTGTGTTCACTTTTTTTTTTTTTATTATTATTATTAATTCGTACTGCAACCCCCAACAAACATAAAACATAAAACATTAAACATACAAAACATAAACGAGTCATCGACAAAATGCTTCAAAGGGTTAAACACAACTGATTACTGTTTAATGAATTGATATTTGATATGATCTTTCTCTGTAGTTGAATAGTTTAACAAACAATTTTTTTTTTTTTTTTTTTGTTTATACTAGAGTATCATATAGTGGGATAGTTATAGAGCAGTAACCAGGCAAATAACTTCAACTCATATTTAAGCTATATATGTTTGCAATAAAATATCATGAAAAATATAAATGACAAACATGTTTTTTACTTTTTTCCTGGGCAGGTGAGATAGGATTGAGAATTTCCAAGCACCTAAAGTTGCGCATACAATTTAACTTATAAATGGTTCCTAACTTATTAGTGGTTCCTAACTTATAAGTGGTTCTTAATTAAAACATCATTTTGGCAGGGGAAATATAAAAATAGAACTAGAAAAACAAAATGAAAAACAGCCAAGCGAAAAAACTTACTTTTCCAGATACTTTTCAATTTGAAAATAGCTTGCTTACACATATAGATATATATATATTTATTTGTATACCCTAATCTCATTGCGTAATTGCGTAAAGCTGTGCCAAAGATCCTATAAAGTCGAGTCAATCTAGCCATGTCCGTCTTTCTGGATCTCCGTGACTCGATTTATATTGATAACTGCCCCAGTTCCTCAAATTTAGATAGAAATCGATTTTCGATGGCAATAAAAACCACAAATAGATGCGAATAGATGCTTTACATAACTTATCTTTGATCAGATAAAGATATGATGAGTCACTGCGATCCTGGATTTCAGTGCGAATTCTTAGCTTTTAATTGTGAAACAAAAAGGTGGCAATTTATCTGGAAACTGTGTTTGAATCGATTCAATATATTTAACAGCTGGGCTCAGGACACCTCCAAGTAAGTAAAAACCAAGAGGGATTAATGTTCTGCAACAGGCGTCAGGGAAATCTTCTGTTTGCAGCTCTGTTGTTGCATTGCCCACAATTGGTGCAGCATAAAAAAGCGTTGATTTGACTACGGCTGGATTTTGGTCACCTGTGGTGCAACATCAGCCGTGCTTTCAAGTTTCGCTCTTTTTTATGCCAAGCTTGTCGCAAAATATAGCTGAAGGGTAGCCTTCGGCTGATTCACTTTTTTGGCTGTTGATTAATTAGACAGATTCTTTTTCCCGTCAGTTGGTGGGTAGCTTTGGGAATTAGATACACGTCATCATTTTAGCCTCCGTACCCGGTGATGTAATATGACCGCATGTCTATGATGAGCTGTATAAGGTGGATTGTGGATTGAATGGAGGCGAGCGATACTTATTGGAATGCCATTGGTACAATGCAAAATTGTGGCTATTTAATTTTAGGGGGTTGCTATGCATGCGATTTTAATTTTAGATCGATTAAAAGGCTCGTAAATTTTGCGCGCTCTGCGGGGGCGTCAGTGTCCAAACAAATAAATGCATTGAATGGGTTGTATTCACATGCATTGCTACCCACATGTGTGTAGTTAACGGGTATCTATACATAGTCGGTCCTTTGTATATGCGTATGTTCACGTATGTGCTGCAAGAATAAGTATATCTTTGTTGGATGGCAATGGCTTGTGGTTGTCCATGTCACCCCTGGGCCGGTGGTGCTGGTGCTGGTGCTGATGGTGGCGATGGCGATGGCGATGGTGATGGCGATGGCGATGGCTGTGACGTTGTTGGCAGTGGCGCGACGCCATTGCCAATGCAACGTTGGCGGCCTCCCTTAGGAGAAAATAATAGAGGTTCGCTGTACGAGTAGTGCAATTTATTTAAAGTAACATTTTAGTGTTTCCTTCCGCTGAAATTCGTTCTCTTCCTTCCTGTTGGCAAGTCTCTGGCACCGGGGTCTGCCCTGCCTGCAGCTCATACTCAAGGAATAACAACAGATTGTGGGCAAATAAAATTGCCACAATGTTATCGTTAAGCCTGCAGCACACACAGAGAACACACACAATACAAAAAACAATAACAGCAGCACCAGCACCAACAACAACACCAACAACACCAACTTTGTATCCGTATCCACGGCACTTTCACAATTGCGTCCCTGCCGCTTACATACCCTTACATTAAGAGTTCATGTGTGTACATAAACATATGTGTGTACGTGTGTGTGTGTGTCCATACACATATGCCACCATCTGGCGGCACACACACACACACATAGGTCGGTACGTTCAGGTGAGTATATACTGTAATAAATATTTAGACTGCATTTCATTTGCCACTTTATTTCGATTCGTACAAACACGTATACGTATACGTATGTGTGTGTATGTGTGTTTGTACTCGTTACAATTACACACACACACACACTTGCAAATATGCGACAGTTAGCCACGCGCACTTGCTTGCACCCATATGCAGGTGTACTCTTATGTATATGTACACCTAAAGATATATGTATATATCCAGAAGATATGACATTATGACATGGATAATCTTGTTCTACATGCAATTAGGCTTTGTTTTTTGTTCACAGCCAACGTAATTCTGCATTTTTTCATCGCTTGCCCATAGAACCAAACACACACATTGAAAAACTAATGAGCGTGTTTGGTATTTTATGGGTCTCGTCGCAACGCTTTTTAGACAAACCAACACAAAGACAACAACATCACCGCTTATATCCGCCTTGCAGATACCCTGCAGAGTATCTTAGATATGTTTGTACACCTCTATATGCAATGTTAACCCAAATATATAATATATTTTACAAAATTCATTTCACATATTCTGTATATTTATATATTGGTGTGAGATAGTCGTTGCAGCTGCCACAATATTACAGAGAATGCATAAGTATACACTCCTGCTTTCCTCTGTATATGTGTCTTTGAGGACATGTACGACTACAATATGTATTACATAATTTCAACAATGGGCAAAGACAATTGCTAAGGCAAGTATACAGGTAAATATCAGACTGTATTTGCCACCTGCATGCATATGTACATCTGGATGTACATAAGTATCTATGTATCTATGTATCTATGTACGTATGTATGCATATGCACATTCTGTATGCATGTATGCATATAAATATATATATATATAAATATATATATATATATATATATATATATATGCCCAAATAATGCAGTCTACGTGTAGCCCCCTAGCCCCAAATTTGGTTTGAAGGTGGCAGTGGATGGATTGTGTCGGTCTGTTTCTGGTTCTGGGTCTGGGTCTGGGTGTTTTAGTTAGTTTGGGTCGGTTTACGGTTCCGGGACCGTATTTTGCACTTCACAATCGCTGTACAGATGTGGTGGCCAAAAACTGATAATGTACTCCTTCTGCCAACTGCATCTAATTTGTTAGCCAGGACCTTGCCGTCTGTCAAGTGTTAAATCGCATCGTAAATATTGTGCACATATGGGAGCACATATGTACATATATATGTATGTACATATTCCAGAATATATTAGGTAAGAATTCTCAAGTTGAGATTGTTTAACTTCACACTTTAAATATTATCTACTAATTCTGAATTCTCATTAAGTATTTATGTTGATCATGTTTAGTAGCTCGATCTGAGTCGGACTATTTCAGTATTTGATATTTGGTGATTTGATAGAAACTAAACAATTTGGATTGGGTGTGCGGCAGTTAGGCAGGCAGGCATATAGGCCAGTCGTTGGATTGTGGATTGAGGGATGTGGGCTGTGGGCCAAGTATCTTGACACTTGGGTTTTGGGCAGGTAGAATTAATCCAATTCAAAAAGTGCTTGGCTAATCCAAAAACTTTGGCATTTGTACGTGCTTCGGCTGGGATCAGTGAATGAATCCAATGGCTTTGGATTTCATTGATCTGCATTTTGTATTGCCCTGTGGCGGCTTAAAGGGTGACGGGTAGCAAACTATATATATATACATATATAATATATATTATATATAACCGTAATCCCAACGTCTTCGCACACGTTTGCTCAATAAATATGGCAATGCAGCTGATAGACTGCGCAGTCAACTGATGGCACTTACGCAGAGGACACACATTTCGAAAAAATCCCAGAGCATTTGATATATATACGAGGAGCAACTGTAACAGCAAGATTATATATCCATGGATGCGGCACCTGTGTTCCAGTCCAGCTTCTCCATTCGGTCGCTGCTCGCCATGAGCCACTCGGAGGAGGACAAAAGCAAGCCACACAAGTCATGTCTGAGATCGAGATCCAGTCTTAGTACCAGTCCCAGTCCGAGCTATTCATGCAACAGCTCGGAGGACGCATCTTCCGAAGATGGCAGCGCTAACGCTAACTCACCCACAGCTGGTATTGGCAGCAAGCCGAATGCAAAGCCAGCGTTCACGTACAGCGCCTTGATTGTAATGGCCATTCGCAGGAGTCCCGAGAAGCGGCTGACGTTGAGTGGCATCTGCAAATGGATAGCTGATAATTTTGCGTATTATCAAAATAATAAGAGCGTCTGGCAGAACTCCATCCGTCACAACTTAAGTCTGAATCCGTGTTTTATGCGCGTGCCGCGTGCTTTAGATGATCCAGGACGTGGTCACTACTGGGCACTGGATTCAAATGCTGAGGATCTAACCATTGGCGAGACAACTGGTCGCCTGCGTCGCAACACCAATGCACTGCTGAGCCGCACCAAAGCCACAGTATTGGCAGCTCACGGCAAGACTCGTCCCTATGCGCATCCTTATCAGCAGCTGTCCAGCAATCTAGCCGCTGCTACCCTGCAGTATGCGCAGTTTTTCAAGCTGCATGCTGCCTACGTCCCCATTCACCCAGCTGCAACACATTACAAACCACAGCCACAGCAACAGCAACAGCAGCAGCAACAGCCATATCAGCAACAGGATCCATTCGTAATGAAGAGCAACCAATTTACATCTTATATAGGTGCTGACACAGCAATGGGCACCAGTATGGATACTTTGCCTATGACAACGTGTAAAGCACTTCGATACCAGCATCAGCATCAGGGAACCTTATCGCAATATTACCATCAGTGCCAGGCTGAACATCATCAGCAACAGTTGCAGCTACAATTACAGCAACAGCAACAACTGCAACTACAGCTCCAGCATCGTCCGACCAACAACCAATACCAACGACAATAATTTTGTAATTTCTTAGGAGTACGAGGAACACGAGTTTAAGGCTTAATTGAAAGTGAACATTTGTGTGATAGCAGCTTCCAAGTTTATATTTGAATTGCCATTGATGGACAAGTTAGCTTGTTTGGCGTAGAACGCGGTTAGACTATGAATAAATGTTTAAATATCATAAATGAATAACTAATGAATAAAAATTTAATACTCTACGAGCAATAGGCATGACTTTGAGTAGATGCCGCAGTAAATGAAATTTACCAATTTATATATACATATATATATATATATAAATAATATACAATTTACAATCGTAAGAATTGTAGAGCAATACAATTTGAACAAAATTGACAAATAAACATTAAAATTCAATTATATATATACATATACAGTGGCGGACACCTTATTAGG
This sequence comes from Drosophila seclusa, assembly GCA_035043575.1. NCBI lineage: Eukaryota > Metazoa > Arthropoda > Insecta > Diptera > Drosophilidae > Drosophila > Drosophila seclusa. The sequence continues at coordinate 22,454 of JAWNMX010000820.1, read as the reverse complement.
CAAAGTGTCAAAAAAAAAAGTAATTGCCTGCCATAAGCTAACCATTCATTATTTTTCAGAAATTCCAAAGACCGATGGTAGGTACATGTATTAACCACCAAAACTAATATATGACCCCAATACACTGGGGTTTCCCCACTTGCTAGGTAGAATCATAAAAATGTTGCCTACTTGTTTCTTTGACACTGGGCCTAATAAGGTGTCCGCCACTGTATATACATATATATATATATATATACATATATATAGTATTAATCAAACTCTTCTCAGATATTCAAACCTAAATAAATATTCAAGCAAAATTGTCAAAGCTCTTTTAAGTTTATATCTTGACCGATGTTAGACCTGTTGAGTTGATTCAGCTCGGCAAACTGTTACTACCCTTAAATATCATAATTTACTTAACTGAATTTTGATACTTAACTTATAGATAAAGCGGAGCTTCTCTTCTAATTCAAATGTTAATATCAACGCAATTATTCAGATTACGAAGAATTAGTTGGGCTTTTGAGACTTAACCTTGTTCCTTATCTAGATCCGATGCATAATCAAAGGTGTAAGATTACGATGATCATTATCATTATTATTATTATTATTATTATTATTATGAAGTACCGTTAAGGATATATACTTTCTTACTAGTCTTATTATTATTATTTTGGATATTAGTATTAAAAGTAGAAGTTGTAGACGTAGTAGTAGTAGTATTGGTAGCAGTACATATTATTATTATTTACAACATCATGTGCCTGCCGGCTGGCTTAACTTTGGCTCGTAACTTAATGCTGGCGGTCGATAGCATTACACCAGTAACAACAAGAACAACATGCAAAAACAACAAAAGGCTCACAAAAAGAGCTAATCTGATAATACAGAATTGAAAGAGGCGGTCACGGCACGAATTTCGCTACAAGCTTTGTGACTATGGCAGCAGCTTGGGTCGAAACTGTAGACTCTAAATGGGGACGGAGATGGAGATGGAGACGGAGACGGAGATTGTGCCTAAGCCTGGGTATGGGCTTCAGCCTGAGCCTCGAGCCGATGCGACGATTGACGATGGCAATGGCAACAACGACGACGACGACGTCAACTGCAGGCCCATCATATTGGTATAGTGCACAACATGCGAGCATAAAACAGAAGGGATCGATGATCGGACAGCGAAATTGCATTTGTCTGCGGCTGCAGAGCTGCTGAGCTGCAGCTATGCTTTTAGAAGTTGGACCTGTGGTGCAGTCGCACTTATTATTGCCGTATACATGCCAGTACATAGTCATAACGATATCGGGTAAAGTGCACACAGTATTCGAACATGCATAATGACGAGGAGCTGCATGCTGCATGCTCCCTTTTGCTTGTTGCTGCTGCTGCTGCTGCTGCGGCTGCTAAAAGAGTCCTCGTAATCTGTTGCAGATTGGCGTCTGAGCCACAAATGTCAATAATTCAGTACCAATAGCGGTAGTTTGTTACTCGTACATAGCTTTGCATTATATTTATGAGCTACGAGAACCGTGTTCTACTGTAGACAGTTTTAATTTTCTTCCTTCCTAACTGCCCCTTCCTTCCTGCAGCAATGCTAAATCCCCAAAAACCAGTGAGCCAGAAAAGGAACTTAATCAGTTCCAAAAAATATGCACAACTAGAATATAATATTCGTTGGTGTCTGCCTGCTCACTTATATATTATAATTGAACAATTTCACCAATTGTTGCTATCGATTCCAAGCCAAGTCCGAAGGACGAATATATTTCAAGTTGAATCGAGTTAGCTGTAGGATGATGTTGATGATCAAGACTATATACACATAATGATCGAGTTTCGAAGACGTCGCTGCAGTGCGTTACACAATTCACGACAATATTATAATACCCACGGCAAGGGTATAAAAGTACAACAACAACAACAACAAAACATAAGATCTGCTCAAACTCAATTATAAAAATTCAACCCAATCTCAATTCCCGCGAACTGCTGTTTTGAAGTTTTTATTATTGCCGTTCTGGCCTTACTTCTCCTGATCCCGATTTAAGAGCCCTCGTGTGTGTGTTTGTGTGTGTGTGTGTGTGCTGTTTTGTGGTCATTCGTCATTTTAGGTTTGCACACACACACACAGACAGACACACGCCGTTTCCCGCACCCCAGTCAACAGACAGTCCCTAGTCATTGACACTGATATGTGTGGCAAGGTATGTCTTTTGAAATGACAATCTGCAATTTGCTATTCGAAACCGTTTAAAGTAATTTATTTTTGCCCTTCCGAGGATGCGATCCGCGTCGCTGCTGCCGCGACTTGTTTCCTATACACATATGTATGCATATATGTATGTAAACAATCGTATGCGTATGATGTATATTTATATACATACATATATAAATATACATACATATATAAATATACATATATGCTATGTATACTGGCAGTCATTTCCCGGCATCGCACGGGCCCACTTATGTCTTTGAAAATAAGTTTGAGAAAAATCTAACTAAAATTCAACCATCAATCATTATAGCTTGACCATCTTGAAAGAAATTATGCAATCAATAATGAAAATTACTTTTAAGCTGATCGGATGTTTAATGAGATAAAGGATTGTACAAAAATAGATATGTAAAACATATACGAGTGTTCGAGTCGAGAGAGCTCAAAGAAGATATTCTTGAGATAGTGTTGCGTGTAAGAGGGCCGACTTTTAAAGGTAGTTTCTAATGGGGGGACTCTTGTTGGAAATACCTTGGCTTTATCGATAGCAATTTTCCAGCCCTGAGGGGAAACTCTCGTGAAAATGTCAACGTTGTAGCTTGAGAAAAATCTAATAAATGTGTCAAATGAATGAATTTCATTTCGACGCCCAGTTTAAACACCTTTAATATATTTAGGGCATATTTCATAATACCGAAACTGCATCTGAAAGTCTAACATTACTTATATGTACATTATGATTGGGTAAATAATGGCACAAGTAAAGCCATTTTTCCAAGGGATACAGCCCAGCATAAACATAAACTTGAGCTTAGGCATCACCGCGATGCGTTCGATATTCGGATACAAATGATAGAAATGAGGAGAAAAATGACACCAGAAAATTAGGTTGTGCCGTTTGCCATTTAATTAATGGTTTCTTTATGCTTGAACACAACTCAAAGCTGCAGCTGACTCGATAATCAATGGCCAGACTATCCAGCCAAATGTGCTCGATGTGCTTCCTCCAGCAGCCAGCTTATGGACAGAACTACAGCATTTCGTTATGGTAAATTGAGTTCGTGAATATTTTATGGTGCCGAGCAATATAATAGTTTACGCACAAATCCGAGTCCGAATAAAAACCAAAACCAAACAAATTCAGCAACACTGACCGCTTCGGGGGAGCCTGTAGTAGTAGTAGTAGTCGTGATTGACGATCCAAGCAAAGCTACTGTATGTCAACCCTTTTGTTGTGGGGCCCATGTCCTGCCAGCTCATAAATAATGCAGCCAATTAAGGGAACGCACATGTCACACATTACGTCATGTTGTACATGCAAGAGCGCATAATAGATATGCTGTGCCAGCAGAGCAGAGATCTAAACAGAGCAGGTATCCTTTTCAACTAGGACATGCACAGACAGGAGACAGGAGACAGCAGCCACCTCAGGCTTATGCATATGAATACAACTAGTACTTGCAAAAATCCTTAAAAGTTGCTTAGCTTAGTATCCACCTTGTGGTTTCTGAATTAAGGAGCTGTCACTTTAGACCAATGGCTCGGCTCTAAGCTGTTCAGCTTTAAGCACAAATTTATAGGTAAGGGAAACTAATAAATTATATTATTATATTATTATATTATTATTATTATTAGTTAGACCTATTAATTTAACAGTTATTTAAATGTAGCAAATGTATTTAACTAAATTAGCTGTGGCTGTACTTTATCTCTTATATACATACATACATATGTATATACTTTAAGCCTCACAGAAACTAACGATGACAAAAATCTATTTTAATTCGTTTAGTATCATGCTTACTTCTACTATATCTTTTATTAGAAATGGGAAATGGAAAATAAGGGTCTATTGGTTTTGTGCAAACGTACGTAACAGGCAGGCCCCATAAAGTATATATAATCTCAATCAAGATCAACATCCGAATTTGAAGTCTATAGCTCTTCTAGTCTCTGAGATCCGTACAGACGGATTGCTTTGATGACATCGCAGCTTAGCCAAAACTGCTGTCACAATCCAGGGTTGACATGTCCAAATGATGGACACATCAGATGGGTCCTTGATAAGTCCTTGCTTAATTTACAGCACAAGTGGAAAGAGGCAATTGTGTCAGATGTGGACTTTTATTTATTTATTTATTTTATGTATTTATTTTATTTATTGTATTTTATTGTATTTTATTTTATTTATTTTATTTATTTTATTTATTTTATTTATTTTATTTATTTTATTTATTTTATTTATTTTATTTATTTTATTTATTTTATTTATTTTATTAGTTTATTTTATTTACTTTATTTATTAAATTGATTTATTTTATTTATTAAATGTCAGTTTACTCAAATTACACAAAGTAAAAAGTGAAATTTAATTAAATTTAAAATTACAGAAAAAAACCCAATCAGACCAAAACAAATAATTAATATGAATTAGTTACGCCCACCGCCCGTTAATTATAGAAATGGAGGACTCTGAATGGATTGCATGATATAGTTTGTTGTAATCATTACAAAGTAATCGAAACGGTTCATGCAAGGTATAATTAGTAGTACAAGGATTACGAAGGACTTCGGATACATCAACACGGTGCGCGTACTGCGATTAGAAGTAAACATAAATTGAATCACTACAAGATGCTTTGGGCTTTGGGCACTTGGCAAGCTTCAAAAGTTCATGAGTCAATCTTGGACCCCTTCAAAGTCTGTCGATCTGTGGCATGTTGAAATCAACTTGGGAAACGAACCCCACCTGGTTGCCATCGACTCTTGTTGCAGTTCTGGTTTCTTTACTTATTTTTAATATTGTTGCCTTGTTACTGTTACGATCGCTGGCGCCGCCTCCGCTCGACATACATATGCACATGCTCACACACATACATACAAAGAGATGCAAGATACAAATACACTAAAGAAAACTTCTTCAACCACACTTGGCAATCTCTGCGCTGTTGTCTCTCAGTCGAGTCTTTGCCATCCTTCAACTACCCGTTGCTGTTGCTGAACTCATGTTCGTTCTTCACTACTTCTTCGGCTTTGGATTCCTTCTGTATGCCTAGTCCCGCAGCTATTTGAAGACCCTTTGATCCCCACACACTAAGTATAGTCCTTTAAGCATATCTCGATTATTACAAATCTGTTCAAATTAGTCAAAACTTTTAATTGTGCGAATGTGTGTGAAATACAAAAGAAAGCATCTAGGATTCCATAAAGTATATATATATTCCTGATCTGCACTATATATATATGTATGAATATATGAAAGTTACTTGTGCAATTTGTGCAGTTCAAGAAGCGTTTTAATTTGCAAGGAGACACATGACAATAATATTAATAATAAATAATATCTTGAGTTCCTCATCAACTAATTGGCATTTGTATGTATTGATCTATGTTTACCGTATGCTAACAGCATGTGTGTAAATATCGGATATCGGTAGAAACTGGCACGCTGTCTATTGGTTTTGTCCTTAATAATTGCGACAATTACAAGTCCATTTCGTGTTCGATGTGCCCGTTCTGCCGGGCGCAACTTATTGTTAGTCTGTGAAAAATGCATGTGGCTAATTAAAAATAATTAATAATGCAATAGCTTCAAGCAGAAACACGCACACACTATTTACATACATAAATGTGTGAGTGTGTGTGTGTGTTTTTTTATCCAAGTCCTACTCATGTTGTCGTCGTGGTTGTCGCTGTCTTGTTGGCCCGTTGTTTTGTTGTCTCATTGTCTTTGTTGTCGTCCTTGTTGTGGTGCCTTGTTACAAGTTGACTAGCCGCTCTTCTTGAATTGCGTGTAAGGGGCACATTTTGCCAACATGCGAGAATAAATAAAAGTTTCTAAAGGGATTGTCACCCATGCCACTAAAAACAAAATCCGCCTGTCATATATATCACTCCACAGAGGGGGCCCCAGTCAGTAAGGCAGCAAAACTGCCGAAACGGAGCAGGGCAGCTAGTGGTGGAGCTGTATCTGGAGCTGCAGCTGGCGACGGAGACGGAGACGGAGCCGGACTTAACCGGCCCATAAAATATGACAAACTTACCAACGGCACGGACTGAATAACAGGAAAGACCACAGCTACAGCTACACCTACAACAACAACAACAACACCAGAAGAACTGTCGGCATTGGTGGAGCCATAGTAAAAGGTAACCAAATGGACACCCACTTCGCAGCTGTCAATCGTCTAAATCGTTATGGGCACTTGTCGGTAAAGAGAGAACAAAATTATGTATGCAACCATAAAATGCCACATAGTCTGTTTCTAGATTATTAATGACAACAGTTGCCGTTGATGTCGATGACACGTGAAATGAAACATGTTCAACTTATGATGTTTCTACGTAATTTCCCGATAATTAGTTAGTTGGTAATCTTCCATAGAATGCGCTGCCAAAGCTCTGATCCACACTGATCATATTTTATAATTGACTTCCTGAAAAAAATGGCACCCAGTATTGTCCATGATCATTGGCATTCTGTCGTCACATTAATTTAAACGATATGAGAAGCACTGCGGCGACTAAAATTACCTGATCTGGGTCCAGTTTCTCACAGGTATCCAGTCTACCAGGGCGAGGCCTAACGACTTCCCAGATGAGCTACAGCCTGGCCCTGTCTTTATAATTTCCTTTTCTTTTTAGAGTCGTATTTAAGTATTTATTAAAAAAATATAGATAAATGTAAATGTAAATGTTTATTTGTACTACATCAAATGTAGTTTTAGAGAGAGATATATATACCTATGTACAGTTTCTATATATACAAATCAATTTGAAAGATTAGCTTCACACAGTTAACTGTTAGAAATTGTGGATAATCCTGGACTTATTTTGTTAGAAATCGGACAATTTGCCGTTTTACGGATGTTGGGGAATTTGGCCCAATTGTGTGAGAATGCTGATCAGGAAGGTAGTTTCTAATTCGTATATGCCACACACAACTGATACGTAGGGGAAATATGTTACCGGTTGGAGTCAGAGTCAGAGTCCGAGTCAGAGTCAGCAAAGGCGCCAATGTTTGCACCGCGGGGCTCATTTTGGATGCAGATGAAGCGAATTTTGTTTCGAACAAGCAAAACGATTTACCTTCTGAGTGGGATATTTAGGCGATTTTATTGCATTGGCTGTGAAATAAGAAATAAAACAATGTTGTCGCTGTGCCCGTGCCCCATCGCCAATGTGTCCGACGATGTTGTTGAAATGTGTTTGTGTGAGTTTTGGTGTGTATTCGTTGCTTTCTTTTTGCTGCACAGGAAGGAAGTTGTGAATCTTATTGGGCAACATCTGACAGCTTTGGTAAACCAAAAATATATATATATATGTTTTTTTTTTCTTTTTTTGGGGTTTTTTTTGTATTGTATTCTAGAGAAGGGTGTTTTGTACTTGAAACGCGCTGACTAATGACGCCCGTTGGATTTGAGTTTTTAAGCATTTGAAAAGTAATCGTTCAACGAACCGATTGACAAGGAAATCTTCCTCGAAACATGTGTTCGCAATATCAAGGCCGTGCCACACACCACACAGCACACACCACTCACCCACACCACACACTCGACACACATTTGCTGATTCTGTATTTCAGTGTGCAGATGGACAAAGGTTGCGGCTGTAAAATTTGCAAAAGAAAACACTTGCCCACTGCCAGTCGGGCTAATGCGCATGAGAATGAAAATGATAAAAAAAGAAGGAAAAACACAACAACAACATAACACACACACACACACACTCCAGCAAGAAAAGCTATCTCAGGCACACCACATATAACATACCCTTGCAAACCAGACAACTTCTGGTTCACATCTAAATTTCATTCATTTCAAAGATGATGAGTTTGCTTATATAGCAACTATATTAGAACTGAAAGACTACAAATATATATATATATATATATATATATACATATATAGATCGGGTGGATATCTTTCGAAGGTTACACACTTAACGACAATATAATAATACCCCCGGATGTAAAAAGCCAAACAAAACATGTAAGGATGTTCTAGTCAAGAGAGCTCGACTAGTAGATATCCTGAAGCTAAGATATTATCTATGCCAGATATAGTCAAATAATAAAATTTTATAATATATATACTTAATGGAGTCGAAGATGCATCTGTCTGTTACATACCTTAGCACAAATTCATTGTACACCTTCTACAAATTTGCAATGGTTTCAGGGTATAAAAAGGGCAAACGTGATGGGCAAAAGTTGAAGCCTTCTGATAAGATTCGACGAACGGCTTTTTGGGTACCATTGAAAAGGGTTTTTCCAGAAGTTTGGCAAGTGAGTGCGGGGACGCATTTTCTCGCTTCATCACTTATGCATGCTTTGGTCTATTAGATTTCCGTTTCCGGTTTAACTATAACGCATAAGAGTTCCACAACGTGTTTGAGGTTTTACGCTCTCTTGGCACACACGTCAATGCGATTTGAATCGCTAAGGTTCACACACCTTGCCCGGCTTACAAGTATGCTTCAAGTGTGTGCGGGAATATGCACAAATACCATCGCAGATTTAGTATTTTTTCATTTATTGTTTTGGCTTATTTGCTTCCCGTATACTCTAACCATAATGGGTAAAATGCCTCAAATGTCTAAAACGATCATCATCTATATTATTATTATAATTTTCCAAATTTTCCAAAGCAAATAATAATTAATTCAAAACAAATCTCGAGTATTCTTGGAATAATCACTGCGGCAGTCCTTGCTAATTCCGAAGCACTATAAAGGAATCGATCATTCCACTCTGATAAATCGTTTCAAAGTTATTTAAATATTCAATTTTAGTGACTTTTTCGAAATGAGATGAAAATAGCTTCTGAAATTCTACTGAATTTTTTTGGAAGAGTCGCTTAGCAGTTTCCAAATCGGATAGCTTACATCCATTTTCGTTATATTTATATATTCTATTATGATATAATCAGAGATAACAGATATAGCTTTTCATGTTAAGTTGACTAGCCGTGATTACCAGAACGGCATCAACTTATTTGTAAATATTGTTGAAAAGACGTTTTTAAGGATTGTGGGGCTGAGGGCGGCTCCACCGATTTGAATAAATTTAAATTTAAGGTTTAGTATCCAATTAAATTTCACAAGTTTGTGATATATAACATATGTAAGAAATTTAGGGGCTTTAATATGCCTTCGTCACTATATCTTGAAAAATACATGAGAATTAATATTATTGTGCAGGGTATAACAACTTTCGATACACACATGAGCATATCCTGGATGTGCCTTTTCAAAGTCGTCGATATTGGTGCCAGAGCACTACATATATACAATATATATATGTATATATATATATGTATATGTATGTGTTGGTCCCTTTTGTTGATGTAAGCATTTAAATCGCTTTCTGCTTTTAGAATTCGGGCGATAAGGACTGACGTTTAGGACGCGAATGCTTAGATGGATGGATGGGCAGTTTGGCAAGTGGGCAGCAAGAGTTTTTCAGCAGTCAGTGAAAAGACAAAAGGGTTTATCACATACATACACATAAAATGTTCATATGTGTATGTGTATATATGTACATAAAAAGGGATGACAACGCGTATCCTTCTCCCCCGTGCAGGTTATTGATGCTGATTTCTCAAGTGGCTGCTCCAAGATTTTAGATTGTTTTGCCATTGCGTAATAAATAAGGAAACAATTTGACACAATATGTTCAGTGATGGATCAGGCAGACTTTCAGGCAGGCTTTTCCTGCATGCTAATTTATATTTAAGAGACTCATTTCAATTCAATTTCCACTCCACTCAAGATGTTACAAATTTCTATGTGTTGTGCAAAAGTAGGCAGCAGGCAGAAGAACGAATCACCGATCCCATAAAGCAAATAAATATATATTAAATATTGCTTGTTTCAGCGATTTTGATAAGATAAAAACAAAAAGATAAAACAGGACAGATCATTTGTTATCATATTCTTCAATGAGAAATCATTTATTTTTTGTAGTTTATGCAAAACCAAATGGTTGAATTAATGATAGCTAGGACATGACATCTAACAACTATTTTTAATAGTTTTGGGGTCCAAGGTCCTCAACTAATGACTTTCATGTTATGAGTTTGTTCTGGACGAGCATCACGAGCCGTGCCGATTTGGCCATGTCCTGATTATGAAACCCATATTGCCACTACTGCAGTGACCACTCTGCAAGGGTATGCAATGCTCGGCGTGGCTAAAATACATGGATATGAAGATATTGTTTCAATTAATTAAATTGTAATTGCCAGTTTGTTGTTCTACGTATTATTCGCAATAAATTTCTTGTGGCAAGACACAAAATGCATGCATCATGTAGGGACATTTACAATTGTGACAATTTCTCACTCCCCATGATGCAAGCAATGTAATTAATCAAATTTTGTTAAGCTCTCAATATGACAAAAGTAGAATTAATGATGCAATTGAATATGAGAATTCCTCATACACTAGCCGGTCACTGTGGATGCCACTTGTGGAGGACCAAAGGAGGAAAGCGAACAACAAAAAAAGGAAAAAAAAAAAAAGGAGAAACATGACAGGAAAAATACAAAACGAAACTGAAAACAACAAATTATCAATTGACAAATCGATGCGCATCACTAAAAACTCATTATTCCAATAACATACACAGCAAACCACATTCGGCCCGGCTGCCAGACAGCGTCTGCTCTGTGCTCTCTGCTTGGCCAGCCAACGGGTAACGGGCAAATGGCAGCGGCATCAACATAACCATCGTCGGTCGTCCGACAATCTGTCCGTCTGTCTCTCTGCCTGTCTCTCTGTCTGTCTCTCTGTCTGTCTGTCTGTCCGTCTGTCTGTCTGTCTGTCTATCTTTCTGACTTCAACATCATCACCGCCTCCACCTCAACATCTAACTCCAACTCCAACAGGGCAGACAGACTATGAGGCAGGCAGTCAGCCAACGTCTTCAAAATCGTCGCATTCGTCATCGTCATATCAGCCGCTCATCTTGTAGTTGAGTGCGAGAACAGTGGTCATTATCTGTTCAGATTTTGTTGCCTTCGTATCTGTGACGACGTCCAGCGGACAGACAGATAGACAGACCAACAAAGGGCAACTGTGAGCGTGCGTGTATATATATAAAATATATATATAAAATATATATATATATATATATATATATATATGTATATATATGAGACAGCAGCAGTGAAACAATTTTGTTGTTGACTGCAATCATTGCCAGGATCGGATCGGGGGCCTCTGCCGTGAATATATCGTATCAAGTGAAGGCAAAAGGAGTGAACAGCAAAGTTAAATCCACTTTGCCTCATTCGTAATTTAGCAGGTTAATGGCTAAAGGAGGCAACACAAACTGAAGCTGAGGGCGACAAGCATTGTCCAAAACGATGGCCACAAGAAGGCCACAACAACAACAAATTATAAAAAACGAAAAAAATAAAACAAAAAACAAAAACAGAAAAAAAAAATCGAAACCCCAAACTAGAACTGAACAATGGTTGCGTTGTGGGCCCAACATTCGATAAAAATGGCCTCATAACTCGGGACAGCTCATCTCATCTCAGGTCTCAGTTCTCAGTCTCAAAGTCAGAGGCTCCATCGCACAGTATCAGCTTGACTGGGACTCTGCTTAGCTAAGTTGGTCTGTCCATCTGTGCGCTTGTCTGTCAGTCAACCAAGCTAACCCAGCCAACAAGCGTCCAGCCAGCCTCTCCATCCACCTATCCATCGAAAGCGAGAGCCAGCGGAGGAACAGGCACAGCCTGAGCCAAAGTCAGAGCCAGAGCCAGAGCCACATACACACATTATTCCAATTCTGATGGTCATCACCTTTATCATTAACTTTTTGCCATCGACGATAATGCCCGTGTGCCAGCTTCATACCACGTGTACCGCAACGCCCCCTCTTCAATCCCCCCCTCCCCTCCCCACCCCACCGCTTCCCCCACAGTGACCAACGAGTCGTCGTCTGGCCATGTGAGCGACAATGGCGCAGAGTGAATTAAAAATACAAAAATGAAAAATGAAAATAAATCATCATCAGACGCATGTCAAATTCATATCTTGACTGCATGCGCCACAGCCACGACTGAGATTGCGACTGATATTTCAGATTTGAGATTTAAAACTGAGACTGAGAGTGTGATTGATACTTTCTCTCCATCTGTCTCTTTCTCTTCTTGAAATTCGATTTGACGCAAATAATTGTGGCAACAGCAGCCGGCAACAAGCGTCAGCTATTACAAATATTTCAGTGTATTCAATATTCAGTATTCACAAAAATAAAATCGAACTAAATTTAACTTTTGGCGCCATATTATTCAGAAAGTTAATCTAAAATCTAAAATCTTGCGTTTGCATTTCTTAATTTCAGATTGTCTTTTTCTACAATTTTGAATAAATATGTCCAATTTCCATGAATTCTTATATTATTATTATATTATTTCTTATACCTATATTATTTTCAAACATTATTATTTTTACACCTCACAAACATTTTACACAGCTTATAATATTTATATAATTTATATAAAAGCCGAGCCTGGAAATTTTACTATTTTTTTCTGCATTTTGGAAAGGATTTTTTCTAAAAATTAGTTTTTAGTAAATTGTTTCTTAATAATAGAAAATATATCGAAATATATTTTAAATTTTTGGGATGGTTGATTTAGCGCAAGCCGTTTAAAATTAAGAAAAAACAAATGATTTCCTAATATTAAGAAATTATTTCTAAGAACAATAAATACTTTAAATTTTTTTAGTCAGCGTACTAAAATGAATAGCTACTTTTTTCAGAGTGTAAAAGGCAATTTTCCGATAATTCATATATAATATATATTTGTATATTTATATATATAAAATCAATTTATGTATTTATTTGTTTATTTACCTATTCAATTTGCATATTTATATATATAATCAAAATTTAAGATGATCATGAAATTATTTGAGAACACAGGATAAATAGAGGAGTATTTGAGGTCGATGCGTTCTTCGCCTGACAATACAAAATACGACTTGAAAAAAAATTTATATATGTATATAAAAATAGACGAGTCTATTGATATGGGAGTCATTGTGTAGAACTGTGTGGAGATGTGTTAAAAGCCGAAAAGTCGAAACAATCTAATCAATTGCCGATCAAAGCGACGCACGTCCTTTTGAGTGGTGTCAAACGTTTTATGTAATTAACCGAACCCAACTTCCGAAGCAACCCCAACTGACCCAAAACCATGACACACTCGCGCGCATAATCGGCTTTGAGTCAGTAGCGTTAAGCATCAGATGCCGATGACGATGCCGATGCTGATGCTGATGCTGATGCCGATGCTGATGTTACCACTAAACGCTATTGTGAAAGAAAACAAGTGAGCCTGCTTAAGGGGAGACTGACCGACGGGGCTGTACCCTGTAGCTGACTCTCAAGTTGGTTAATGTAATTTCCACTTTATTATAGAAAATAGTTAAATATTTTTGTATATTTAGCAAAATAGCGTACAGGGTATATAAACTTGGCCATAACCAATTTGTATAAAAATGCGGTCCATTGGTGACAGACGCTGGACAATGGGCCTCGAGTAATCAATCAAAATTGGTTGTAAATTAGAGCCAGAGTGGCAGTAGAGACAGTAGTGCATATTGTGACAATCCGGTGCGACGAACGCCTGTCATCAGCAGTGGCAGTAGCAGTAGCAGTGCAGGTTATAAGCCAGGCCAGATACAGCTACCATATATGTACATACAGGTATAACTGGCATTGACATTGGCATTTCCACGCAATGCCTTCATTCAAATTTCAATTAAGACAACAGAAAAAACATAAAAAACAAATGAAAGGTCGACAAACCGATGCGAATGAACTTTAACAAATTGTAACAGAAACATTGCCAGCAAAATAATGATTCTGCACTTGTGCGTGTGTGTGTGTGTGTGTGTGTGTGTGTGTGTGTGTGTATGCCTGCATGCTTATCCAGATGCAGATAAAGACGACTCGACACTAGCAATCAAGGCGCTTAATAAAATGCCCCAGCAACGGGAAACAACCTCTAATCCCCACCAGCAGCAACAGCAACAGCAGCAGCAACAGCAGCCGGGGCAGCAGCAGCATCATCCTCAGCTCCTGTCCCGTCGCCGGGCTCCACCCCAATCGCAGTTCGTTTTTGCCAACAGTTGACAGCTTCCGCAATTTCAAGCAGAAGTTTTTCAAGCATATTTCGCTTCTCACTTGCACTGGTACTCAATAAACCCCGAAAGTAAATATTTTCAAGCTGCTGTGCACCAAACCCCCCCCCCCCCCCCCCCCTCAGAGATGCCTAACATTATCAATTAAATTTCAAATATTTGAGATTTTTTGTTATGCTACTTTTCTGTAGTGTCTTTTTGAGTGAGCTCTTTTCGTCAGTTTCCCCGCGAATGACCTTGCGTAATGGCACCACCAAAACCAGCAACATCAAATGCCAGAAAAACACAACCGCACACACAAATGCAGGGTTGTTACACACACACACACAAAAGCAACAATAAAAAGAAGAAGAAAACAACAAAAAACTCAGGTAACCAATGGATTGGTTCAAGCTGGTGATTGCAGAGTTTAATAGCCGCATTATTACAGCCACACAGATCCATGCGAAAACCATTAAAAAAAAAAAAAAACCAAAATGAACTTGCAAGCAGACTAAAACTACAGAGCAACACAGAGTGGCAGCGTTGAAGAGGCAGGCACAGTGCACCACGTTCGAGCCTCAGTTAAGGCTCCACTCCTTCCACGCCGCCTGCCAACCTGCAGATGCCGCCGAGTGCAGTATCGGGAGCTGCATTAATGCGCTGCAAGTTAATGAATATAGTGTTTCATAGCCTGCCACAGAAGAAGGCCGACTCGCCTTTAACAGCTTCCGACTGGAATCCGTTTGTTAAGCCCCATAGACACTATAGGAGAGCGAGTGAGAGAGCGAGTGAGAGACAGAGAGAGAGAGAGAGAGGGAGAGATAGAGAGAGTGGCAGCTGGCCGCTGGAAGCTTGTATTTATGCTTGTGGATCGAATGAGCCGCTGACGCCGGTGGAAGGTCGTGCACGCCATCACCACCAGATCACCACGACACACTTACGCCAATGTAGCGCCGTCTGCGCGCATCCCATCAGACCTAACCAAACCAAACCAAACCAAACCATACCACACTCAGAAAATAGTTTGCCCAAAAGTTGGCAGCTCAAATCGCAACAAAAATGTCCCTCAGAAAAAACAAACTGTCTGCTAAAAAACAGCAAAAAGAAAATAATTAATTGCACTTTTTCTTTGACGATTAAAATAATTTGATTCCATTTTTTTTGGTAGTTAGAACACATAAATTTATTAATCATAAGCAAAAAATAAATAAAATTTTATAATTTCGAAAGCTGTTTTTTAAATGGCATTTTTCATTATCGATAACTTTTTGAACACAGAAATTGTGTTATGAACCGATGCAAGTATAAAAAATTAGTTGAAACAGAAGTAAGCTTCTTTTAAGTAGATATATATATATATATATATATATTCTCGAGCACCATCAGTAAAATTTTGGAATACATATAAATTCTCATGTATAATATATTTCAGATAATTACTGCTGATCGTGAAAAGGATTTGAATTTTATACTGATTTTCGTAATTTGTAGGTCATCTTTTTTGGCAAGTGTACGGTTGCAGTTGCAGTTGCAACATTAGCTTTATCTTCATCCATGGCGGCAAGCAAGTGTAGGCGTTATTGTTTCATGTTGCTCGGTTCGCCACGCAGCAGACGGGGATGCGGGCAAAGGATCGGGATTGGGCTTCAGCTCGGGCTCGGGCTGCAGCCACAAATATTACGAGTGAAGTTAGGAGCTGCACTGCAGTTTGAGTACGACTCTGGCACTGGCTGGGGCATGCCTCTGTCTCTGTGGCTGCATCATTCCAGAAGCAGCATGCCTTTTAAATCGGCCGAGCCTACCGCCTACCTAGCTGCAACCGCCAACGCACACCGGCACAGCCAACAAATGGTTGCAGGTTGCACTTGACTCGCGTCGCATGCCTCACGTCGCCGAGTCGAGGAAGACAGCGGGACCCGAAACCCAATGAGCGCATTTTCAGTTTTATGCTAATTAGTTTGGATTTTGAAGGCTCCTCAGCCAAAGATGCAGATCGAGGCGAGCATCTTGCATTGGCAGTATGGCAGTGTTGCACTGCCAGTGGCAGTGGCAACATATTCAATCAGCATAAATGTACACGCCTTTAAGGCCACTGCCTCTTTAAGTTGCATCAATACATTAACGATTTGTCTGCTAATAGACAACAAGTGCGGACAAATCCCCACCTTTGAAAGTCGACGAACAGCAATTAGAAAAGTATTTGCGATTTTTATTCAAATCATATCTGCTTATATATATTTTCGACTATATCTAGGGGTTTTTAATCAGCTCTACATTTCATTTTGTCAGCTGATCGAAATGCTATTGGGAAACGATAAAAATATAAATATATATATTAAGTTTACTATCCTTACAGCATTTCCCACCACAGACTGCAGTGGGCGCATTGGCATATTTTGCAGGGAACTCAGCCGGCTCATCGTTAATCAATGGATACTCTCCAGAAGAATCTATATTCGATCAGAGGATCATCCTGATATTATCCTTTTTGTGCTCGCAGCCC
This sequence comes from Drosophila seclusa, assembly GCA_035043575.1. Taxonomy (NCBI): domain Eukaryota; kingdom Metazoa; phylum Arthropoda; class Insecta; order Diptera; family Drosophilidae; genus Drosophila; species Drosophila seclusa. Next base: position 5,607 of record JAWNMX010000820.1, on the reverse strand, counting down.
TAGCATAACGAACTGAAAAATGTGAATTATAAGCAAACTTATTAGTAGCATAGAAAACCTACAGCGTTGAGAGGCTGCAACTGACCAAACCGTCACCTGTGCAACAAGGCAACAAGAGAGACCAATACGATGAAAGTCTGACAAAGGGATTAGGAAAGCCAAACGGAAGAAAGGAACTGCTGCAAAGGCATGACAAGAGGGTGTCTCCATAGAGTGCTGTCAAAACGTAGCCAAGAAGCGAAGTGAAATGCACTTCTTAGGGTGCAACCCCCATTAAGATGACACAGCTGAAATAGGCTGAAGATTGGGCACGCGCCAAGACGACAGTCAGTCTGGAAAGACTTAAATGGACAATTGAAACTTTGCAGCCGTACTAATCTCCCTCAGTCTTTCTCCTGCCTCCTCTTATCGAGTGTGACATCGAGAATGAGAGTAGAGCTAGTGTGGTCATCATCCCTGAGGCAGTGGACTCCAACATCAGAAGAACTCTGTTGACGCAATCAACGCAGCAAGCATGTGGAGCAGGCCGGTCCACGTGGGTCGCAGGTCCTTTATCAACTGATATCGTAGAGGATGTCTGCGACAACACATCTCTTGATGCAGTCGTGGCTATCCCATTATAATTTGTTCATATTGAGGTTGTGCACCAAAGAAGAAGCCAAAATAAATATCAGCGCCTCTAGGCTTTTGTGATCCTTATTAGGCTTAACGCTCTGGCCTATGTTCTTGGCCAAGGGGCCACTTATTAACTAAGTCACAATTGTTGGCTCGCAACTGAAGCTGGTCTCAAATGTGGATGCTTGTGCGGAGTACGAGTTGCTCGTGCGAAATTTGAATCTCAGATTGTAATTCGTGGTGGTCATCAACTCTGGACATCGATTCCGTTTCGGTTATCGGTTATGGCTTTGGCCACAGCATCAGCTTCAGCTTCAGCTTGAGCTTGAGCTTCAGCTTCAGCTTCGTTCTCATCATCATCTGTGGCCGCTTAATTTATGGGCTTAAGTTACGGTACTCGAATTGGGATTTTCGATGCGGGACCTGCCCATTTCATGCTAGTAGACCGTTTAAGTGCCGGCACAGCGAGTATCTCATATGCATACGAGCATATTTGCTGATCATATTCTTGAGTCCAGAAGTTTGGTCTCGTCTTTGGCTTTCGATATATAATTGGTGTTTGGTCTTGGTTGGCCCAAGCACAGCACACAACACAGCAAAGCACATCACAGCACATCACATCACATCACATCACATCCATCCATCCATCCATCCATCCATCCAATTGCAAGGGGGCCCCAATTTGAGTGATAATGATTATGCGTTCCCGTCCACTTCCCATATTCTCGGTTTGATGTGCTTGGTTCTGTTCAGTTCTGTGTGATGTTTGGTGTGGTATGGGTGTTATTGTGATTTGTGGTTAGTTGCAGCTTCTGTGCTACGTCGAAGACAGCTCTACGTTTGACTTAAAGGCTCATTACAATCCAAAAAAAAAAACAAAAAAACAAAAAAAAAACGTGAAAAAAAAATGTTGTTAAACCTTTGGCAAGCTGTGGGAAAATTTGCATGTCCATAATTTACATTGCGTTCAATTAAAATTGCAGTTGCTTTGGGGCCGTTCAGCACAATATTGGACAATATTCACAGGAAATCGTTCGCAATGCCACTAATTAAACATAAAGTTATGTGCTGTATTTATATATATATATATATATATATAATTGGTCAAATTTATTTATTTTATTTTTATGTCATTTTTGCATGCATTTGAATAGTTTTTCAAAATTCAAAGCAAGATTTTAATTAATTCAAAAATGTAAATAAAAAAATTATTAAATTATGTTCCTTAATTGTATCTTTTAGTGCTATCGGCAATCGATTCTTATCGGTGCTTATAAATAAATTTTATCTGATTATGGTATACAATCATTATTATATTATCATTATATATTCACATAACAATTAATTACACTTTGTACACACATACAGTGGCTCACAGCTCAAGTGGGCCAGTGTCAAAGAAAAAAGCTAATCATTCATTATTTTTCAGAAATTCCAAAGACCGATGGTAGGTACATATATTAACCATTTCCCCTCAAAATAGGCTACTTTTTTACATAATCCTACCTAGCAGGTGGGGAAACCTCAGTGTATTAGCGCCATATGTTAATTTTGGTGGTTAATATATGTACCTACCATCGGTCTTTGGAATTTCTGAAAAATAATGAATGATTAGCTTATGGCAGGCAATTGCTTTTTTTCTTTGACACTGGTTGACTTGAACTGTGAGCCACTGTACATATAGCTTAACTCATAAGATTACATACATTTATATTTTAGTGGTATATACTATAGTAGTACATCATTCTCATTATATTCCTTCGCTTTATCTCTCTCCTTCCCTCTTTTTAATGTTTTACGTACTTTCCTCAGTCCTCAGGTCACCTGATAGGGTTTCTCAGGGTTTCTCAGGGTTTCTCAGGGTTTCTCAGGGTTTCCCCAATACATCCAATAAGCATTGGGCCATTCTATATTTGAATACACCTCGTTTTTTATTATTATTGTAATTTAATTTATCGTTTATCAATAAGCTCCGATCATACCACGTCTCTATGTGTTGTCTGCTAAGTGATGATACTCATACCACATCGGAGGTAGACAGAATTACACATCGTGTCGTTAAATATAATAATAATTATGTCCCAAATCATTTTGTCCCTAATAATAATTGGCATTCACTGCGAAAATGTGAGCGAACTTAACTAATATTAGCTGTGACTGATGTAGATGCTGATGCAGCTGATTTTGATGCAGATATTAATGCTGATGTAGATGCTGATGCTGATGTAGATAAAGATGTTGATGCTGATGAAGATATTTATACTGATGTAGATGCAGATGTTGATACTGATGCAGATGCAGCTGATGCTGATGCAGATATTGATGCCAATGCAGATATTGATGCTGATGCAGATGCTAATGTTGATGCTGATATTGATGTAGATAAAGATGCTGATGCTGATGCAGCTGATTTTGATGCAGATATTGATGCTGATGTAGTTATTGATGCAGATATTGATGCCGATGCAGATGTTGATGCTGATGTAGATGCTAATGTTGATGCTGATAAAGATAAGGATGTTGATGCTAATGCAGATGTTGAGACTGATGCAGATGCAGCTGATGCTGATGCAGATGCTAATTTTGATGCTGTTATTGATGTAGATAAAGATGCTGATGCTGAAGCTGATGTTGATGCAGATGCAGCTGTTACTGATACCTACCAAATTTAACGGGCGCAACTCAAAAACTGTGGAAGATATAGCTAATTAAAATGTTTAGCGGCGGGGGTCATAGGGGGGCGGAGATGGGCGTCCCATATGCCGATCTTTGAAGAACGTCGCCAACAACCTATCAACCAAATTTGATGACTCTAACCCAAAAATTGTGGCCTTATGGATTTTCGAATATCGATTTTATCGATTTCCTAGCTTAGTAAACGTAGCACTCCAATTTTTACACTTAGTCTGTCGCGGGCACGGATCAGTATATGTTGCAAGTCTCTATCTTTAAAATAGATGCGTTCATGCATACGGACAGCATGACGTTGTGAGGAACCATATAGTTAAAATATTCTATATGCGCCCCTCACAACAACTTTAACACACGCTGCATACTCGCAGCGCAATAATGCGAATTCCCTACTGTCAGCGATCACAATTGTAAGACGACCGCTGACCTACTGCCACCAAGCGCAGCAATCGCAATTGTAAGACGACCGCTGACCTACTGCCACCGAGTGCAGAAATCGCAGAGTGAAGTAACCGCTGAGAACAGCAACCCGGAAATAGGTGACCGCTGCTTTATTGCAGCGACAGCAGAACGTCCAAAAATCACGCCACCAACGCGACCCGACCTATAAAAGAGGGCGTCGCAGATACAGAAGTCGAGCAGTGCAAGTCGACGAGCAGAGGCAACACGTCGACCAGTGGATCGTAACAGGACGATCCACCAGCAAGGAGCTTCGAAGGACCCGGGACAAGTATCCAGTGGATCGTAACAGGACAATCCACCAGCAAGGAGCTTCGAAGGACCCGGGACAAGTATCCAGTTAAGTTATGAGTAATAACCATAGTAATAACGGAGGGCGAATAAAAACCATTAGGTAATAATATATAGAGGATATGTGTTATTAATTATCGTAGCGCAATCAAATATAAATTTGTTGCTCGAACCCATAGCTCGACTGAGTTTTAGCCCAGCTAAAACCGAACGAACTGAAAGGTTCGTTACAACGTACATAGCACAAAATCAAAGTATAAAAAAAGTAATAATGCCGCAGTCGAGAGATCGACTTCGCAATACTCTGACCATAGCTGTAAGCTATATTCCAGTTTTATTGGCACATATCGCTTTAAAAAGCTTTGCACCCAAATGTAAGCAGGTCTGCAAGTGCACTCTTTTCTTACGGCAGGCACAGGGACTGCAGAGTGAAATAAAACTAAGCCAGCTGACCCGAACTGACTGCCTACAAGTAAGTGCATCATATACATACATACAAATATGCATACATACAATAATACATACATACATACATACATACAAACAACAACATATTGACGCTCGCGGCGATTATCATGCTATCTCTTTCTCACACATGCGCTCGCATATTCAGGCATGCAGAAAATGCTTGCGGCTGCTGCTCGAAATGAGAATCTATTTTCGACTATTTGACTATAGCTTGGGTATTTCTTGTCCGACCTTGATGAAATTTGGGCACTTGATCAATAATATGCATATGGATAATTTGTGTTAATTAGAAGCCGCTGCCTTTAAAATGGTTTCATTTATTACTATTGAAAATCGAAATGCATCGATGATCGAAAAACTGAGGCAGCTATCGATAAAATTACGTACGAAAACCTATATTCCAAATTTGAAGTCTCTAGCTCTTATAGTCTGTGAGATCCGTGTGTTCATACAGACATTCAGACATGGCCACATCGACTCAGCTGCTGATCCTGGTCAAGAATATATATACTTTATGGGGTCATAGATGATTCCTTCTGCCTGTTGCATTATTTTTATCAATTTTAATCGAATAAGCACAGACACACACAATATCCAGCGACCTCTATCGCAGTTTTTTTGAAACTCCGCATAGCAAAGTCGCAATTTTGCACTTGAAAGCTGCACGTTAGCCCAGACACACTGTAAAGCACGCACTGAACGATTTACTCACTTAACGACGGAGCTGGCCAATCTTACGTTGTTGAACGAATTTGAACGAATTGTGCCCGCTGTTAGTTTACAGGCTGGTGCAAGCGATTTAAAATACATGCGACTTTCGTGGTGAGCGGACGTGTTCTTTTTTTTTTTGTTTTGTTACTGTTTCTCAAGTACTCACTCGCGACTGAGTACACGCTTAGTGCGCGTCGTAGATTGTTGATATATTGTTGTGAGTACTGCTGGTTGTGGTTGTTTTTGTTGCTTTGGTAATTTCACACACAAAGTTGCAGGCACACACACATACAGTTGGGCAGTTGTAGTGAGATAGAATCGGTGCGCGCGCTCGTGTGTGTGTGTGTGACTAACTGTTTGTGTGTATCTGCA